>VXAV01005235.1:34435-80492 GCA_013399715.1 Alectura lathami
TACTAGGTATTCCTTGAGTTTATACTACTTGTTCCTCCTGGGAAATTTCTGACATATTTTGGGTTGCAGAAATTAATGATAACTATTCTTTCAAAACTGCAATATAAAACAGCTTTAGTGAAACACCTTAATTTCTTTTGTTTGTAGCAAGGTTTGTTTTTCTTCCCCTTTACTTAATGGCATTGGATGGCTAAAAACAGATACTAAGGTCATCATTCTAGTGAAAGAGTCTAGGCCATCTCATGCTACTGTTAATTTTCATATTCACTCTTTAAATTCACACTTCCAACTTCTGAGCCCTTCTTTAACAGGAAGAGCAACTATGTTGTCTGCCTTTAAAAGATTTAAATCTGTCTCTAATGTCTTTACTGACATCAGTTTTGCCTGTCACTTTCTCATTTCTACACCCCAATGGAAAACCACCTAACATACTCCTTTACATCCAGCATTATCCAAAGTAGCTTACAGTACATAAACCTTCTTCACACATTCAGTCTCTTTTTATTCTTCATGTCATGAGGAGTAGAGTTTTGTGCTTATCACTAAATAAAATTGCAGTGCAAACTTTAAACATAAAAGTTACACAATTAAAAGTTAATATATGGCACCACAGCCTATTAATTCACATATAGTACAACAGACCAATAAAAACAGACATGAATAAGAACATAGCTAAAAAGAAGGTGAACTTGCATAGCAATGCAACAAAAGAAATTATATACAGAAGGAAATCCTTTTCATCCTGTAGGGTGATTTTTTTTTCTTTTTATATACTCCTGACAAGGAAAAGTTTAAGGTGGATGGTGTATAAAGAGAAGAACACAAGTATCTGTGGGATATGTGTGGCTGTGTGTCTTTACATTGCATTTACAGTTCTTTCAATAGTACATAAATAAAGAAAATGTTCATTGCACTGTTTAGTGTCATCACTTCCATGAGTTCAGACCTGATGGTCCATCAGAGCAGCTTGCAATGTGTCTTCTCAACTACTCTACAGAGAGAAACAGAGAGAGAGAAAGAGGTTGTAATAAGGTGAAAAAACAGAAACCAAGGCCTATGGCAATATTACAGCAGCATAGGATGAATGTTCAGTAGGTTGGCAGAAAGGAGTTAATTGCTTGTAAGGTGAAAAACAATGGATGTTAAAATTTGGCTCTTACCAACACCATGTCTGAGATAGCTCATTTCAGGGTGTGTGCACCAACATCTATCTTACAAGCTGCTGGGCAGTAACACTACATAGGTAGGTACTGAGGGTTTGATTGCAGCAAATAGGAGGCAGACGTAACCAGTATGCCTGAGCTAGGGTAGATGTTGGTGTGCTGCTTCAAGCAAGAGACTCACCTTCTGGCAACAAATGCAGCATTAACATGGTTTTATGAAAGCTTTAACAGATACCGAGTGATAATAGAAAAAACTTTGGAAAATAATTCCTATGGCCTGGGAAATTGAGGAAAGAGTTGGGGTATACAACTGAGAAATTGGTCTACCCAGCTGAAAAACAGGATCCCCATCTAAGGTCAAGAAGAACATAACACTGATCAACAAGCAACAGAATGTTTAGGAAAAGGTACCACAACCTTGCCACCATGGTCAGCAAGTTCAGCACCATTTTGCATTCATTCTGCTGAGAAAAATCTCCAATGGCATTTCTACGACAAGTACATTATACTTTGCCAAGAAAATTCTAAATTATTAGAAGTTCCATTTAATTTCACCAGTATTTCCATTTTCACTAGCATTACACATTTAAGTGCAATATGCAGATAATCTTGGCATGGCTTTGACAGATTTGAACTGGTCCAAGTGCAAGAGTATATGAACTTGTTTGTCATCACAGGAAAAAGACCTCAGAAGGCAATAAGATCTGGGTAAAATCTAATCTGATTATCACACTGCAATTCCTCCTCTCTTCACAATGATTTATAATTTGCCTTATGTTTCTATTTGAGAGTTTTAACTATAGCTAGAGATAGACTTACATAATTCACCAGTAAACTGTCCTTGACTGTTTGATCCCACATAGCCTACATCGAGAAGGTCACTGGCATTGCGTTGGTGACCTCCTCGCAAGACTTCACCTTTTCTAGGTCCAGTTGATCCTTTAGAAGAAGCTGTTCCTGAAGAGCTGTGGCCACCAGGGGATGGGAAGTTGGGTTTACTATATGGCACCAGTGCTTCTTCTAGAAAAGCAAAACAAAACAAAATCAATATACTAGGAAGAAACAAACTATTCTGATCTGGACATCATATTTATTCTCTGCCTTCAATTATCTGTCTTTTGTCTTCTAGCATGGCAATTTTACTGAAGAAGATATGCAACTCAATATTGTAACCACAGACAAAGAAACCAGCATGAGTTTAATTTTGCTTTCACGCAAACTCATAAGTTAGTTGTATTAATTATAAAAAGCCTAGAATCACTATGAAGTAATAGATAATGAATCATAGATTGTTTAATAAAAATAAATGCACATACAATTTCCAAAACAATGCAGCTATAATTAGATGTTTTCTTCAAGCCTACATGAATATGCTTTTTCCTTTTTTTTTAGTTTAAATTATGGTAACATTACCTCAATCAATTTAGATAAAGAACTACAATATCAGCTAATTTAATTAGCTTCCAGCAGCTGAGTAATTTCTAACAACGCAAAGTACAGTAAAGATTTTTTTTTTTTTAACTGACTGTGAATTACACTGAGAAATATTATATTATACATAACATTAGTAGCTGTAATATTTGGGGTGAGTAAATCTTCCTGCAGCTTGTTTCATATTCTATTATGAGCAAAAGCCTTACTTTGTTCATTTTGCCTCTTCCTTAGTGAAGACCTGTAATAATGAACTGCTTGCAGGATTAATACTCAATAAAGCATAAGACTGCATATCTTCACACAGCATCAAGTAAAACAAGATATCTCATCTGATTAGAGATATTGTAATAATCTCATCTGGGAGGTATTGTAATAATTTTGACCTAAGAGGTAAAACAGCAGCACTGATGTAACACCGAAATAGAAGTACTATTTCCTTTGCTGCATATGATCCACTCTTGCTGTCTTGGAAGCTGAAGAATGAGACATTGCTAAATATAGTTTGATTCAAGAAAGAATCGAAGTATATTTATATCCTTGACCTTAAACATAAAAATGGAAAAAATTCTCCTTCTGAAATCAGTGGGTTACCTCCTGCTTGAATCTTATAGTTTTTTGAAGTGAATCTGGGCTATTTTTTTTTTCTTTTAATTTTGTATTTTCCATTGCTTTCACTCTTAAACAATCTGATGGGAATAAATATACTTTCTGTGACACAGGGCAGGATCATAGAAAGAAAAGTAGGTGGGGATGGATGTAAAGAAAGAGAAGTCTTCTTTTATTCACAATAATGAATCCTTTGCCAAGGCTGCAACAGTGGCATACAATTAACTTAGGGAAATGCTAAATGAAAACATATCTGTGGAGGAAGCCAAGGATTTAATTCTTTGTGTCAACTAACACAAGTGTGTAGGATACAAGAATTCCCCATATGTTCTCCTATTGAACAGAACCTTTTCATAAGGTAAATCTGTTGCAGAAGAGGGCAAACAGCCGACTTCTTTCTCTGCCAAAGTATCTCCCTTTGGTCCTGCCCAAGGGACCAGAATATTCGCACTGCAGGACATAAGGGCATTATTAGTGTTTTGTGCTATTACCGTGCTGTCCTTGCTGAAATGTAAAGAATTGCTTGAAAGACATAGTAAAATGCCATTTAATAGTCAAAGCCTTCTAAATTATGTTACCTGTTCTTTATATATCAACCCCTAACAACAGAATCAGATGCAAACCAGGTTTCCAAAGGCTGGCTGAAATATGGAACAGCTTGCATTAAGGCAGCAATAAAGAAAGCAGCATAAATCAGCTTAGCAGAAAGCTGGATACATTTTTAGAGGGTGGAAGGAAAAGTCACTAGCATTACAAGAGTTTGAAGATGACATATATGGTCAACTGATTTGTTTTTCTAGTTTGTGGACTCAGGATAAGGCCTCTTTTAGGTTCAATGAAATATTGAGAAAAAACAACCATGAATAAATATAAAGTGCATTATCATTATGGAGCATACGGTGTGTTAAATTATTTGTTGTGCCCTCAGAAATAAATGCAATCCATAAAATAAGCAATTGTGACATAAAATAAGGGCTAAGTTTTTCATAACATTCTAGCACATGAAACGTAGGTGTCCGAAGTCCTTAGAATAGGCTTACTTTCATTGAGCAATGCTCATGGCAGTGCCTCATGCCTCAATCCGGCAAAGAATATGAGAAAGCTTTGTCAATACCTTTCTCTATGAAAGGCTGAGCCTTTAATTTGAAGTTACAATTTTAACCTCTCCAAAATCTGGGTATGTATGTGTAGTAAGATGTGTCAATACCCCGCAGGATAACTAAGAGGCTTCTAATACTGTCACAATTATAGCAACATGATCTAGCACTACTTTCTGTAGAGAGGTAGCTGAGAATGTCCTGTTTGATGTGCTACAAACTGTTTGATGTTCCACAATTAAACGATTAGCAGGTACTCAGATCTGGCCTATTCAGAAAGCGATCAGTGGACACCTGGTTCCCAACATTACATATTCTTCCTCTGTTTACCTTCAAACCAAAGATCTTGGTTTCAAATTTTCACTCACAGCTTGGCAATGTCTGAATGAAGTCCCCTGAACTGCAATAGAGCTATTTTATGGAAGTGGATAGCTAATGATAACTCCCTTTGGAAATTATTGAGAACTGGGAGAGAAAAGATTTCCAGAGATGTCTGTCATTAATAACGAAAAAGAGAAGATGCATAATTAACATAATTACAAAAAAAAAAAAAAATCCTATTCAAGAACAGCCTTTTCCAAATCTACCAGAGAAAAGAGTAAAAAGCAAGAAAGCTATAGTGCAAGAAGCTGGGTTGGGAAGAAAGACACACAGATGTGAATGCCTGAACCTCTCCCTCCAGGGTAAAGCCACAATAACTACTAGAGCAACCTTCTGTCATGCATAAAGGATAAGCAATCGCCCTGGTTATCCTGAATTTGAAAAGGACAAGACACCTATAAACACTCCAGCCCTAAATTCAGCGCTAAGGTAAGAAGGCACTGGAAGTGTCAAGAGCAAGGTTTTTTTAGTGAAGGACAGATAAATGCAAGTTATGCAGTATGGGAAATTTACTACTGTATATCCTCTATGTCACAGAATAACAGGCAACTTCTCTTTGTACACTTAAAACTGGAGGAAAAGGAGAGGAGTTTCGGTTACGAAGGTCAGACAAGCATACTTCATATTTGTTCACAAAGAAATGAGATGCATGAAATATATTGTGATATTTTGTATACGTTTGTACATCTTGTACTTTTTAGTTAAACTTGCCATTACACTAAGCAGCATTAATTTCACACACTGTTTTTAAACTGTGACTACACACCATCATTTAACAACGTGAACAACGATTCACTTGTTTATGCAGCTGAAAGATTAGGGGGCTTTAATGGTACCATTATTGTTATATTTTAAAATAGACATTGTATTTAAAATATTTACACCTTTAATATGGGCAACAATATTTACTAGGAGGATATTACTCATTAAATGATGCCCCCATGACAGCTTTGTCAGCATACCACAATTTTTTTTTTAGAATGTCATTGATATTAGTGTGCTAAATTAACTAGGAGAATTAGCATAAAATCAGGAAAAAGAGGAATAATACGAGTATGTCTAGTGTCACTGGGGGAGCTACATACAGACTTGCAGAAGTGGTGTAGCCCTAGAGAAAGCTCCACATATCATGTACACTTTTTTAAATTGTCTTTTAGAAATTGTCCTCTTGTATCACTTTAATAAGCACTGGCATAACATATGATTAGTGGGTAAGTCCCCCAGTAAGGGGACTTGGAACAGAAGCTTTTACTTGCAGCCAGGCTGAGAGAAGTGATCTACAGATAGCGTAGAACTAAAACTCCAGTTTGGCCTCTCCTCCTTTACACATTTTTACAGACTTGAAATCCATTTAAAAGATAAAGTCAGCACTCAGCAGTGAGCAGGTCCTGCATAAAGGTGAAAGCCTGTGCTGTCGTCTTGCTAGGCCAGGGAGATTAATGTTACTTTGTCATATCCTTGAATAAGGAGAAGACGGTGTTATAAATATAGCTGGAAGGAGTGTCAGTAGCTCAGAAGGATCAGCCTTGCTGCAGAGGCACGCAAAAACAACCACTGGCAATTTAGATGCAGGTTGAAAGACCTAGAAAGTATGGCCCTGTATGTATGGATAAATACATCTAATAGAAAATACCCTGTTCCTCATTCCCTGCCTTCCTGAAACTGTTCCTGTTTTTCCCACTGCTATCTTGACAACATTATTAATTGCCAAAACACCACAAAGAACACACCTAGTTAGGTGCTAATGAGATTTCATCGTTGCAGGAGGGAAAGAACTTGGATTGCAAGCTCTCATTTCACTTTGCCTTTTTTAAAGTTTTCTAACATGAGGCCCCAAGGTGCAGGAACACAGGGACTGAGGGTAAGATTAGCCTCTTGCCAGCTACAGAAATCCTCAGCTGAAAAGCTTCAAGAAGCTGAATGCATGGCCTGGGCTGGTGCAGCGCACACGCACCTGATCCGAATGCTTGCTTGTGTTGGGCTTTCCTTAAATCCTCTTGGCGTTCTGCAGAGCTTATCCACTCCTGGGTTTGCCGCTGCCACTCTAGTGACGTCCTAGCTTGCCGGTCCAAGGAGCTCTTTGTGTCATCTATGCTGGGTGCATGCTGCCTCTCAAGAGAGCTTCCTTTCCTCTCTGATGACCCTCCGCGCTGGCCAGGGCCTATTTGCTGCCTTAAACCCTGACCAGGCGGTGGGTCGGGTGGTGGTGGAAGATCTAAAAAATGTGAATAAGATTTAGATGAACTAACTTTTAATTGAAACAGATTCTATTTAATGCTGAAAAGAAATGAACAATAAAAATTCCCTCACAAATGGCATGAATCACTTTATCTGGTGATTTTAAAAAGAAGAAATTCCTTGTTAACCAGAAATGTCTGTTCATTTACCACTTGTTTTCTAACTCACGTTACTATGTTGCTAGCTCTTTCTAACTTCCATACCAATCAATAGACTCTGAACCCCGACTTACATTTCTAAGCATGGGATTTATTTTCCATGAGGTATACTCCATATGGCTCTTTCAGTAACAGCAAGCAATTAAGAAAGGCTATGAAAACCAGGTCTATGCCAGCTGACAGAATAATTTGCCCTATCATACTCGGAATCCCTTCATTTTCAGCTTGAGGCTTACACCCCAAATCTAAATACATGATTTTATCAAAACCCATAAAATTCCACAACATCTTGGGAAAAGAATTGTTCACAAAACCTACTGTCACTGAAAAAGCATCAATACTTCTGTGGAAAATGTGTGTTTAAACAGAACCACCAAGCAATGGGTGAACACTGTATTCAAGTACAATTTCGAAGTTCACTGTAAATCTATAGGTTTCACAGGCAAGAGGATGGGCACTCTTAAAGTTAGCAGTCTTGCAAATATAACCAATCAAAATGCAATTTCATCTGAATGCTGAAAGGCACTTGCCCTGTCTCACTATCAACTCTTATCCTTTATAAGTTTATGGCTTGGACTACAAAGATGCTTGTAGAATTGGTGATGGAGCTTCTAATTATGTTTGTGGAGGTACATTTTGTTTATTGGTTTGTGACCCAAGATAGTTATAGAATCTGATAGTGACAATTCTAAATGTAAGATTACATGTGAACTATACGATTGACTGGTAAGAATCATGAAAATCCTTAGATTATTAAAAACAAATGAAAAAAAGTACTTTTAGTATTGTAATGAAAACTCTCCCATATAGGCTACCTGGCTTATATTTAAAACCCTTGTTTAATTCTGTTTTTGGGCAATGTATAACCCAAATAAATTCACGCTACCCTACCAACTTCACTAAATTTATATTATTTACACTAGATATGGTTATATCCTGCTTTCTAGCATTTTGCACTTTAGGTGAAGGTTCATCAAGGAATTTGAAAGGCATGGAAGAGTAAATCTCTCCTTTGCCTGCAGGGAGGTCTGATTTTCATAATAGTAGTATACCTAATTTCATGTTATACATTGTTGAGGAAGCCTTTGGAGTTAATTTATTTTGAAGCCTGTATTTCAGCTTTATATGAAGCCTCATGTCCTTGCTGCTAGAGGTGATACTTCTGTCTTTTACATATGAGGCACAAATGCTTCCCAAGTTGCTGAGATGTCATTCCAATCAACATTGTCTCATACAGTTAAATGCAGATGTGTGTGTTATTTGAGTCTAAAAGAGAAATAAGTTGTATCTGGTGTTGCTTCTGTACTTTTGCTCACGGCTTAAGTGCTATATCCCAGATTAAGATATCTATCTTCTGGCTAGAACAGTCTTATAATAATCTGCCAGTGAGCTTGGTGTATGCTTTATGTTCAGCACTAATTTATTTGAGAAATTTGTAGTTATGAATATAGATGTGACCTTTCATGACAATGACTATGCTTGAGTTACTGTAGGTGGAAGCAGGAGGGTATGGGAGCTTGCCAATGTTAAAATTGCTTTATAGTGTTGGCTTCCAAAATGACATTTCTTATAATTGATTTTATTGCAATCATAACCAGTTAATGTACAGAACCACAACACTGGCATCTGCTTATGAAATCTGAAAAAGATATTACTGAAGTTGTGATTTATAATCACTTTATGAAGATGCATTGAATCCAATAAACAGTCATAACGTCATCTGACAATACAGGAAGTATCACAGAAAAAAAAAACAGTTTAAATGATTGCAACATCAAACTTCTTAACATAGAGCACACTTCTTCACAAATTATAGTCTAAGAGTTGTTATTAATTATATACTGAGAAGGAAAAAAGGGCTGTACTTAAATTTCCCTGCATGTTCTAGAGCTAGCTGAAACTCCTGAAATTATAGCAGTCTTTTGTTGGTCTGCTGTTAACCTGACATGCTTTTATACATTTGCAAAATGGGCAAAATAATTGCCTGACGGATAGGAGTGAAACGAAAAAAAATGTTTGTTAAGCTCTTTGGGTTTTTTAGACCTCTGGATGAGCTAGCTGAAGTGAAAAATAGAAGTTATTTTCTGATGAAGATTCACATGATTCTAGAAGAATTATAGGTACTACGAATTTAATGCTAGCTGGCTCTGACCTGAGTACATACTTACTGAACTATGCTAGATACGTCTGAGAAGATCTGTAAAGGTGGTTACTAATTCTAGCCAACAATCACCTGGCTAGGCCATTTGCTTTTACACCTTTTTACTCAGGTTGATTGTCACAATAACACTTACCCTTCCTTTTAAATAAAAGAAGCTGGAAGAGAGCTCCGTTTGGCAATGTGGCTTTTTATTTGCTCCACAACTCAAGTCCTGTACTGAAAATCCACCTTCAGTAAAGTTACTAAATACACTCTGTTATTTTGCCTGGGCAAATATAAAGACTCCATGTATCCGGAGCCATGAGTTTCCTCCTCCAATGCCACAGAGAACAGTCTTGTCTTTCCCTACCTCTCTTCCTCAGACAAATATATCTCTAAACAACTGAACACACATTCGCATACACTTGTGAGTAATTACATACATGATGGCTTGGGAATATTATATATATAATAATAATAATAATGCTTGGGAATTCAAATGCTAGTAAAGGGTAACAGAGATCAGAAGACAGTCTTTCAGTCCCTAACAAGCAGAAATATTACCACACAGAGGCAAACCAACTCATTCTGTAATGTCAGTTACTCCAAAGAGGATTTGAATGTAGAAAATTAGAGATTTCAGGAGTATTTTCAGTGGAGATGCCCAGAATGGTGTCACTTAGTGTTACTGTTCTTCCATCTGCGTTACATTTATCTTCCAGGTGCCAGGTAAAACACCTGAAAATCCATACTGAGCTAGTATCTTCCTAGGCTACTGGGATGTCATCCAAACTACCACTTGCAGCCCCTAATGGTAGGATTATCAAACTTTCAAGGCAGTTTATAAGTGTATTTATAAGTGTATTGAGGGTGAGGTGATGGTCTTATTGATTCAGTAATGGAGGGATTATGACTGAGAAGGTGAGGACATCAGAATGTTTTATCAGAGGCAGATAGATATTTGGCTTGGGATTACTCCAGACTTCCTTTAGAAGGCAGAACATTGGCCAAATGATTCAGACACCATGTAAGCTTGGGCACAGCCTCTCATTATTAACTGGAAAAAGCAGCAAGTTCTAGAACCGGGAAGCATAGGGACATCTCTTTCTACTTGTGCCAGTCGTTCGTTTTCCTGGGGTGATAATTGCATTTAATAAGCCTCTAAACCACTTTCTTGCATCAGAAGGTAAGTGTCTTCACTACAGCCCACCTTAGTAAAAACTGATCTGTAATACACAATGTCAAGACACTGGGAAAACTAACAGAATCTTAAGTCACAGTTCTCCATTTTAACCCATAACCATACTTCCTCATTGACTTCTCTTTGTTTTTTAAAACGACATGCTCAGCTAAGGTAGAGCTCTTAAGTTCAGTCATGTAGTTACTATGCCATCGCATATATGGCAAATTCCATTGTTTTGTAGCTTGTGAATACAATGATTCCAAGAATGAAAAAAGTCACATTAGGGTTTTTTTTTTTTTTTCTTTTTTTGCAGGTTTTCCATTATTTGAGAGATTCATAAGGTATTTTTCCTATGTGGACTTTCTATCGTCTCCACAGTCTTTTAGGATAGAGAAGTTAAAAACAAGTTCTACAGGAGAACAAATATGATAATTCAATCTAGAGTCAGTGTCCAGAGGATTCTGACCTAAGACTGAACAAAATGAAAAAAGAGGATTTTAGGGGATTTGTATGAGTTGCTGTCAAAAGTAAACATGAAATTGTATCCTCATATTCAATTATCATTTTTAATTTCTGTACACCAGAGGTTCCTAAATTTAGTCTGTTTACATATATACAGGTGGCAGCATCAATTGTTAGCTTCCTTAACTGACAAATATTCTTTGCAAATTTTGCTATGACTCAGATTTGCCTTTACACTTTAATGACTCATATTCACTAACACTTCAAATGGAAAAACTGAACAATTTGTGTTTGATTCTTTCTGTGGTATGAGATGATGGGAAAGGATCCTGTGTGACTTCAGAACATTATAAATTTTTGTAACACGTAGTAAGCATTTTAGCTAGGTATATAACTGACAAATGTTAAGCTAACAGTGTCCAAAAGTTGTTACTGTTACTGCCTGGGAGGTTGATTGTTGAAGAAAATGGTATAACATTGATGTTCTGTTGCAAATATACTAAAGAAACTCCAGTAACATTAGTGTTTTATAAAGAATAAACCAAAGACCATAGGAGATTCCTCTTCTTAAATAAATCTTAAAAATCTGATCTCTTTCTTCATTTTAAAACAATGTCAGATTTTATAATGGAGTCACTCCCTGAGGAGTCACACTCCATCTGCCTCATGACCTGAACTAGATCCCCATTAATTTTCTGGCAACCACCTGATTATTAAACATTTCTATAAAAATAGTACTCAAAAGAAGAAAGATTAAGGCCCTACCACACTTAGTGCATTACAAACACACATGCACGCACAGTTTGTGGCCAGAAAGGTTGATAGTCCAGAGTGACAGGATACACGCCATGTCAAAGGATTGAATTAATGTATGCACAGAAAGAGGAATGCCAGCACCAAAAGCGACACTCACAATTTCCAATTAACATTTTCATAAAAACAACTATTTAACAGCTTTGTGTAGCTGTAAGGCCTCTGGAATATATCCAGAAGTGGAGGGCATTAATGTTTAAACCAACTCAGAGCCATGAGTGGCATCTAAGCTATTTTGAGTTCTTTCCTCAAGTGATATGTTAGTGAGGGTGTGTCACAGAGCGTGAGCTACAACGATAACACTTCTGGTGAAGCCTTTTACTTCTGGAAACTGTTCTCCACCTCTGAGGTCAGACAAACAAGGAATCTATCAGAACATATTGCAAGATTGTGGCTGTACACCTGATGAACATGACTGAGAGGAGAGCGGTGGTGTTGTTAGTGGCTACAGCTTAAATGCTGGACTGTATATATATATTTTCACAAGTACCTAGAGTAATAAATAGCACATTATAAGTAAACTAAATATATGCTCTACAAAATCTATTTATGATGTGATACCTGACAGAAGAAGATAATGAAGGGATTCTCAAGTTATTTTTACTAGAATACAGAAGATATTTATACTGATGTGATTTTTTTTATACCTTTACCATATACTGAAAGATTTGTCAAGATATACTAAAAATTAGGAGACTGACTCACTGGCATCACACTCATTCCCATGTCCAAACTGTGTCATTGTGAGAGCTACTGAGGCAGGTGGGATGGTCGAGCTCTCAGAATCACCCTGCTCTGAACACTGCAAGACAGGTCAGCATTAGGACAGTGATCACATCCCCACCAGCACTGCATTACAGTAATCCTTGGTGGCTCCTTTAGCACCATTTTTCCATTTGCCTACTTATCCCCTCTGATCATTCCAACACATACAGTGACCAGTCAGATCAGAAGAGAAGAGGGGGAGGTAGCTAGCTGGCCATCTCCTTAGGCAGTCCTCCTCGAGGAGTAACAGGCAGTCACAGCAACTTTTGCCAGGCTCAGGATGGGCACACGAAGATAATGGAAAGCTGATCTGATCTTAGTGATTAGAAGAGCAGAACAAATACACCTAAAGTTTCTAGATGGGAAGTGGTGGTAAGAGAGAAGTGGAGACATCAAAGAGGGAAAAAAAGTCACTGAGTTCACTGAATTTCAGGAATGAAGCAGCACAGACAAGATGTAAGGCAGAACCATGAGAAAAGCATGGCACGTACTGCTGTAGCTTTTGGGGGGCTGTCAAACACAGCACAAACCAAATAACGCGCTGCGGGACTGGCTGCATGTTTCTTCTCAGGAATTCACGATGTGCTGGTTGTGGCTATTTTGAAATGAAATTACCCAGGGGTCATGTTTTAATGCCAGCCCATGTGCAATGCAGTCATTTTTTCATAAGATTTATACTGAGATCTAAGAAAACCTAAGAGATGCTGACTTGTTCAGAGCAGAAACGAAGAAAGGCTCCTTGAAGGGTCATTTAACCAAGCTCCACACTGCTAGCGTTGCAATACTGCTGACATACCTGGGGACCCCACTTCACCAAACAAGTAACTCACTGTAACAGACATTCCTTAAAAGACTGCTTTACGGTCTCCCATCCTGCACAGCTGCATGTTGCAGCCCATCACCAGGGCCTCCCACCACCACACTTACCGTCTGTTATTCCCTCCCTACGATGAGGCAAGGGGGGTTGGTCCAACCGGCCTCCCTTGTGTTTTTTAGTGGGCCTCGGCCTCTGACTCTGAGTGACAGCTGCACTGGTGTTGCTGTCAGTAGAAAAAGGACTGCTTGGCCGAGGTCTCTGAGAGGAAGCGTATGCTTTGCCTAGAAAAAGAGAAACCAGATGAGAAAAATATTATTGACTTGAAATGGACTGTTCTATTTTCTGTTCTGAAACATTAAATCTGGTCTAACTCTCAGAGGCAAGCAAGTGTCCCCATGAGGTACCTGCCGATGACAATTGCTTTAGTTACACCACAGTAAGCAAAGTGAGGAACTTGGCATTCTTTTGTCTTTACGTTTATAATTAAAGTCGCTCCATCTGTTGTGCTAAAACTGCTGCATGCTGTCTAACTCCTACCTGCTCGGCGTTCCAAACAGATGTGTCATAACAACTCCTCAGCCTTCAGTGGCAAAGGAAAACACTTCTGCAATCACATCAAATTTATCTCCTCCTGCCTTCCACCTTCACGTTTGCTGAGCCAGATTCTCACCTTAGAGGCTCCCATATGCACTGTATATCTGGAGTAACTCTAGTGAGATAAACAGAACTGCTTTTGCAAGCTATGTAGCAGTGCAGGTTTGCATACTTCAGGGCTCTCTCCTCTTGAGAAATAAAAAAGGAATTTAAATGGTAAAATTTTCCTGTTTATTTTAATTATTTTATGTGTTCAAAACTGATGTATTCTGAATGAATGAATTCTTCATTTTTTTTTTTTTTATATATAGCCTAGTGAAGCTATGTGATTTTTCTCTTGTAAGGACATTTTTGATGCTGTTGTATGGAGTAGACTATGAAAAATATCACAGCAGGAACCACAGGAGCACAGTTCATTTACTCCATCTCCATGCACTTTTTTTTTTTTTTTTGGATATTTTTTTTCAGTAAACTTAAATAGGCTTTTTTTTTAATAATATTTGAAGAAAACTGAATATTATTTTTTTTTTTTTTTTTTTTTTTTCTCTGCATGTCATCCTTACCAAGCATCTAAGGGATGTTAACACTTCAATTTGTTTAGAACTTATTTAAATTATTACTTCCTTTAACCTCCTCTGTATTGGAAAATTTATGTCAGCCAGAATTTCTGCTCTTTCAGTCCAATTGTAGGCACAAATGCTCTAAGAGCTGGTGGAAAGTGACAAAATGGCTATTTTTCTGATCAGCTGACTTTAAGCTAGTATAAAGCTATTTTACCTTCTGACTAACTAGAGCCTACTCTCCTGTGAGATATATTTTTTTAGTAAAACCCTTGGAAAAGCCAAAATTCTGGTGCACATGTACCACACTAGTCTTCATGCATTGTAACAGAAAAGCTCACTTTCAGCATGTCACCGCATGCAACCAGATCTAGATAAGTCTAATCAGTAGTAGAGTGAATCTACTATGCTATTTAAAACATTTTCAGTACAAAAAGAGGGCAAAGGGAAAAAAAAAAAAAAAAAAGTAGCCATAATCTCTTTAATATTCTGCTTGGCGTTAATATGTCCACGTTAGAATAACATTTCATTATTTGCCTTCTGAACTTTCCTGACTACCTAAGGCTTGATCTTTTATATCCTGACTGATGTGCTCTTAGGCTGTCTTGCCTCCCAGCTGCGTGTCCATGCCAGCTATTGGAGGTTATAGCATTTAAACCACTCATGCGGGCATTCCCTAACTCTCCCCTGACAAAAAAAAAGGCCAAACAGAACTCAAAGAATATGAACAGTATGCCTTTGATAACCTGACTCATTTAAACTGAAACGGGTTGCAAAATGCCCACCCAAGCAGCTAACCGTGGAGATGGGATAAAGCAATAAATAGTAAGCACTAGGGCGAAGGCTGGAAACGTTAACCTCGGTGGCACAGCTGCAGCCAGACAAAGACAAGTGATCAAGCCCTTGTTTCATAGATTAGGATAAAACAGCAGATGAACATAGACAAAACATTACGGATCTCATTTAAAAATTAAAAAAGGCCACTAATGCAATGAAATTCAGATATGAGCCTGAAATTCCATCGTAGCTCACACCACACACCACAGATGTTCTGCAAAAATAAACTTGCTATATGCAAGCATGACTAGTGAGTGCAGGATGAAGATCCTTCACACTTACTCTCTGGAGTAAGAAATATGATTATTAATTCATAAACTTGGTTTGGGGAAAAACAAAACAAAACAAAAAAAAAAAAAAAAAAACACTAAAAAATCTCTCTTTTATCCCTCCATGAAAATGTAGGAAAATAAATAGCATTGACCAAAATCAGACACCGAGCAAATGCAAATGAAGTGCAAGCCCCCAAAACACATCTTTCAGAGCACCTAATATCTGATTACAGCATCTTATTTTTGTGTGCAGCCTTCCCAGGAAGAACTGCTGAGCAGTGTCATACTCTATAGCAGATTTAGTGTGTGCAAATGGAGACAAGGATGAATCCAGTAATTCTTGATTTAATTTCCCATGGGTGTTAAAAAGGAAATCTGGCTGGACTACATGACAAATCACACAACGGCTTCTAGAAAGCAGAATCAAAGTGTCTTGCAGGAGAGACATCTTGCACCTGGATTTACCAGTGCCTCTTATGCTTGACAATCAAACACGCCCATGTGAGGCTATCAAGTCAGACCTCTCATTTTGTGTCAGTAAGAATATTTCATAGCTGTTCTGAATGGGGGAAAATTACTTTCCTGACTGCAAAGGAGTCAGGACCTTCAGATTTCCTCCAGAGCAATGAACAAAAATAATACTACTGCTCCTCCACTGTAAAAATAAAAACATTTTGCACTATGAGGGATTTACTGTGGTACAGCAGATCCATAATAGGCAGGTCTGATTGATCACACTACCCTGGGAGGTATCAGATCATAAGGAAACTACAGCAAGCATTATGGAATTGTTTCTGTTTGTTAATAATTGGTGGGGAGGAAAAAAAAAAGAGAAGGGCTGTCTGTTTACACGTGTTTTTTGATTCAGCTTTTGCTCTGGATCATTAAGAGAATAAAAATGCAATAAAAAGGCAACCACAACAGTTGGATACTTTTTTTGTACTCTAAACCCTAATAGTCGGTCCAAGGAATTACATGTAAGTGCTCTGTTTAAGTGTATTTGTGGCCTAATTAAGCTAAGAAAATATAACTGACAAGAGAGCTCTCATCCCATTCTTGTATATTGCATTTACATAGCTATGATAAGAAATTATATTTAAAAGTGTCTGGGTTGTGGTGGAAACTGTACTTCACAGTGGGCCTTATACAAGTTGCATTAGTTTTATTGAGGCCATGAAGAACACAAAAATAAAAAGGTTGGGAAGGACTTGCTCCTTTCATTCAAGACAGTTTAGGAGACTCTTGAAGCAAAACAATATATTTTTATATATTTATATTATATACATATGTATATTTAAATATAGTTTGGCCAAATTTAGCAAATGAGAAGAAGCAAATGAGGGTTTTAACTATTTTTATCAGTGAAATAACCATATTTTAAGGAGAGATATGTCTAATGCCAAAATCAATGGCAATGGTCTCAATTCATACCTTGCTATTAGGTTGTGTGGATTTAAATAATTAGATATTTTTTGCTATTTTGATAGGACTAAGCAAATGCAAATACGTACTTTGTTCAGAATATTTTAAAATATGTTCTGTTTTTTTTTTTTTTTCTAAAAATAAAACATAAGGAGCTTTAAAATTATGAACTAAATACTATTTACTGTTCATTCATTCTAGAGGGTAAGATGATTGGTTGTTTACAAAAGCAATAGTCACTTTACCTGTGTTAAATTTAAATTGGCTAAATCAGTTTGCATAGAGAAAATTAAACTGAATTGAATTAAATACTTTTAAAGTCAGCTGATTAAAATGACTTTTAAACAGTTTGTATTGTTTATAATAAAAGTAGACTATTCCAACCCCATGCTTAGAAAAACTCCGCAGAAAAACACATTTTTTGCAAGAAGAGATGCAACAGAAGAGCAGGGATGGAGATAACAGTTTAAACATGACTTTAATCATTGGAAATGTAAATGATAGTAAGGAGAGGTTGCAGAAATGAAATCGTGAAAGACTGCATGGCAGAATTAGTGATCTCTTCACTGAAATATTAAACAGAGCATATGTCAGTAAATCCATAGCAGAGTCAGCATAAAGAGAAAATGCAGCAGACTGAAGGTGCTGATTAAAAGATTGTGCTATTCACTACTTCAAATTACTACAAATGAAACATAATGTAAGCTTTCATTTAAATACGCCAATTAAAATATCTCCATCCACCTTACTCCATGCATGTTAGACAAATGTCAAGTGAGACAGAGGTTCACTGAAAAGAAGAACAGGCAGAGACACCCTTCATGCAGAAAGCATCAACTTTGAATCTACAAACCTGTTCTTGTCAGGCTGGTTCCATCCAGCCTAAAACCAGCTTTATCTGCTGCTGCAACCAGTGCTTGTGCAAAACTGCCGCTGGTAAAGATCGAGTCATCTGAGGAGCTACCTACACTAGATCTATGACTAGAAAAGTTACGGTCCTCATCAGACGCAGAACCCCATCCATTTACCATTGAACCTAAAAACAAATGTAGGGGTCTAGTGAGTTGTACATATTCGATATTTTTTTGATCATCTAAATCTTAAAGACCCACTTAATATGTCCTTTCTTAACAGAAACCCCAAAGTTAACTTGTTAGAGCTTGGTACAAAAAAAGCAGTATTCATTCATTCATTTAAAGCTTAAAGACCCACTTAATATGTCCTTTCTTAACAGGAAACCCAAAGTTTAGCTGACAGAGCTTGGTATAAAGGAGCACTATAAAAGCCAAATGGGATCTCATTTATAGCTTGCATCGTATAGCTTTCACCTTGTAAACAAAATGATACATATCCCCTACACATATGAAGGTTCCATAATAAATTCTTCTGAAAGTTAATAGAAGATTTTCTCAGGGATTTAAATTAATTATTATTATTATTTTTACTTATGATATAGCTACATCTACTTTCATATTTGCAAAATGAAGTCGTAACTCAGGACAGCACAAGGGTAAGTCTCAGTTGGTAAGACTGAAGTCAGACCTGGGTTTCAAGAGCTATCCTGAACACGACTAGCATTATGCCATTTTCCCCATCAAAACTGCAAAAAAGATAAGCAATCTTAATGGCCTGAACAAAAATGATGTAAAGCAGTTTATTCTCCATGATTAAAGTTTCTTTTTCAAAACGTTAGAAATAGACATTCAAGAGCAGAGCAAATACATACTCAAATACTGAATCACTTAGTGAGCCACTGCTGGCCTTATCATACCCTAGCTACCACCACTGCAGGAGAGGAAAGGGATAATAACATCATAAAAATTGAGCCAGAAGAACAGATAGTAGAAAACACACATGAAAATAATATAGAAATCTTGACATAATTAAAATGTGAAGAACAAAATACTAAGGGAAGGATTTGTCTTTTTCTCTCTTCACTTATGTTTTCTTTTGCTTTTTTCAGTGCACAAAGCACTGATCAACTCCCCAGTATGGCAGTGCACTATATATTTTCCAAAGCCCTCACTGAGTTCAGATTTTTTCAAAGTACCAAAATTCTATTTCTTTTGTGGTTACAGATGGAGTTGATGGTGTTCTGTACTTCTGAAAATCATGCATAAATGTCAGTGGGTAATTCTACAATGTGCAGTGGAGCATGAGGCAAAGAATACTCAGCTAGCACCAAATGCCTAGCTTTACACCAGGAACAGGGCAGCCATGCTACTTAGTTAACAAGTCCAACTGAAGTGCAGAGCTACCAGAATGATTTTGGGACCTCAGTTGCTGCATGGCATTGCGTGGCACTATGTAGACACAGCATCTTGTTCTGAGCCTGCACAGGTGCCTCTTCATCTTAAAATACCTGAAAGCTGCTTTTTAAAAAGTGGCATGCATATGTTAAGAAAAATCAATGAAGATCTGCAGATAACTGGTTTTCCAAGATACGACAAAACATGAAGTGATACATCATGGCCTTGACTTTACTATTCAGTTAGCACAGGTGCATTTATGTGAATATACTATGCAGCAGTATAAGTCATGTTCTTCAAAGCCTTTCTTGTCCAAGAAAGCATTATTTTGTTAAAAATCATTAATTATTAAATCAATACTGACATGCTTATTAGTATCAAAATGATAAGCTAAATAACTATACATCCATATACATCCAACTATGTACAGAATATAAAATAAGAAATAAGTCATGAGTACAGTAAATGAATACTGGAATTTAGTCAGTAGCATGCTGCAGCACAAAGCCTAAGAACAATGGATTATTTTGTGCTGCTGCGGTGACCGAATCTTTTAGTGTCAGCAAAGTGGCAGGTTATAATAACAAAAGTCCATGCACTCCTAAGACACAGAAAAAGAAAGTGAAGAGGTCTATGGAGGTCTGACAGGCAGAAAGCGTGTTAAGTGCAACAGAGAGTGACAGAGTTTGATTCTGCTTGCCAAAAGCACACACAAAATTGTTATTTTCCAAACAGACTTGACCTGATGCAGACTGATATAAGGAAGCCTAGATAACAGCAAGGGAAGGCTAAAACTGAATTTCCTTGAGAAGAGAAACTAACTGAACTGACAATAAAAGTGTGATAGGACATCACAGAGAATGAAGAGTAAAAAGTCTGAGCAACAGTTATTGATGATGTATGAGAAGAGATACTGGAGATAAAATACTTTATGAAGATGTAAGAAAATGAAATGCTGTAACTGAGAACATTTTCAAACAATTGCTTATCAAAACATTCTGCAAAATATGTAAACAGAAGCTGAAACAAACATATGACTAGACATACAGATATCAAGGGAAGATATTCAGATGCTGAGAAATGATGATGTATTTTGTCAGTTCCCTGGCTGAAGGGTTTTGTATAATACATTCTACTCTGTATGTAGACACACAAAAATATATACTGAATAGGGTATGTATGAATATACATAGTTTTTCTATATCATAGACATGAATCTTTTGGATCTTTTGGATTTTTTCAAAAAAATTAAGTTTGAATTTCTATTGTTTGCCTATTTGCTAACCAGTCACTTATCAGTTACACAGCACATAGTACACATGATCATTTGGATGGGACACTTTCAGGGTGTATCTAGGAGCATTTGCTGTCTTTCATCTGCTCTTAGAAGGGTTTGATCCAGTTCAAAAATTATCCACATTTCAAATGTGAAATAGACTAAAAATCTGCAAAAGTTCATAATGCTCTCTCCAATTTGTGTTCATACACTTGCCTCTCTACACTCTCACAGCCATGCCAGCTTTTCTTAATGCCACCTAAATATTAATGACCAGTGGAGCACTGCCATCAGACTGCCAATTTTTTAAGGCTCACCCTCCAGATAAGCCCTGCTCCTGACTTCCTCTGCACTCTCACGGACAGCAAGAACCAGCCAGGGTACGAACAAGCTCCCAGCCCACGTGTTCCTTCCCTTCCCTTCACCTCACCTTCACCAGCTATGTTAGGAGGGAGCACCTGTCAGGCTGAAGCACAGCCCTATTCTCACATGGACATGAGATTTGCTAGGTGAGGACATCAACACAGCTGACCACCAAACCAAATGACAATGTTATTCCTGGTTGCTGGGCCCTGCTGGAAGCTGTAACAAAGCTCTTTGTAACTGCTCAGGTCAGCCAGCTAACAGTGAAATCGCCACATTTTTCCCACTGGTTCCTGAGCTATCCAGTTCCCCTCTTTG
This sequence comes from Alectura lathami, assembly GCA_013399715.1. NCBI lineage: Eukaryota > Metazoa > Chordata > Aves > Galliformes > Megapodiidae > Alectura > Alectura lathami. The sequence goes on from VXAV01005235.1 coordinate 55,584, forward strand.
ACCTCTTCCCCCCGCCCCCCACTCTGGCTTTGTTTACCCTCCAGAGGCATGGATGCAACCCAGTCGGCAAAGGCCTGCTGCAGCCCAGCCCGGGCCCCTCAGGCCTCCACACAGCACGCACGGGGAAGCCTCTCTCTAATGGCATCCACCATCGTCCTGATTTCCCCAATCAGGCACTCATTTGTTTCTCTCTGAATAAAGGCAGGATAAGAGATGCTAACGTCTCTTTCAGATCAACTGTACCATTTTCAAATGGAATGAAATAGGCTTTTAGCGTCTCCTTTACATGCAGCTCACAGAGTGTTCTCCAAGAGCATATTTGAGTTTTTACGCTTTCTGGCAACTGTAAATTTTACTCTTGCTGACAGCAGCAGTAAATGCTTTATGCGGAAGAAAATCAACTCTGTGAAAAGTTGAACTCTGTTTTCTTGCTCCATAAAATATCTCTTGGTGCTAACACAAACAGAAAGCTTCTTTGCTCTCAGGGAAATGTGAAGGCAATGGAGGTGCTAGCTTCTCGTAGGCTGCATGTTACAGCTTTCAGTGGAATCTTGCCTACAATAAAAACACCATTTTTCTTTGTAAGGTGTACTATTGCTTTACTTTAGGGAAAAAAAAATAAATCTAATGCACTTGCAAAATAAAAGCTGATCACAACAAACTAAACATTTTTGAAGATTCCGTTTAGTACTATTCTGCATGCAACAAAATCTACATGCATGCTTAAAGTTAACAACTGATGTCACTGGGATTTGTGTGTGCATGCTTGTGCGCTTTCCTTCGTAAAACCACTGAGTGCATGCTAATATTATGTCCCTACTTCTCTGCAGGTGTTTTGATGGAACAGGACTAGACTGCTTAGACTTGTGAGGTGTGGATGAAGCCCCTGGGGGCTGTGCTATTCCAGGTTACAGAATTCCTCTAGCTTGTGTACAGGAGGAACAAATTAACCTCTTTTAGATCATAATTATAAAGAATGACCACTAATTTTAATGGAAGTGATTAAACAAGAGGGGGCAACAGTTGTTGTACCATTAGAATAAAAAAAAGAATAATGGAAAGTGCTGAATGCAGAATATAAATAAGATCACACTTCAAAAATTCAGCTTGAACTTATACTTTACATTGTACTTCCTCAGAGATGTCCCAAATATTAAATGTATATACCTGACATGAACAATTATTATTATTATTATTATTATTATTTTTAAATGGGGGGTGGAAAGCTCTAAATAAATCGAGTCAAAACATATATACATATTTGGCACTTCAGAGGTCCAAGCATAATTAATACTCTTCATAAGCATTTAATAAAAATGAATTTATGCCACTTAGCCAAATTTATTTGTGTTTGCATTTTCAATCTTTCTACATTTTTGGTTTCCATATTGCTGAAAAGCACAAAAAAAATCACAAATTTATTCAAGCTGTTAGAAAAGAAATGCAGAACATTAAGTAGTTGCTCAAACATTGCTGAGCAGTAAAATACTATGATAAAGTGGCATCTTGCTGTGTCTCTATTACTTCTTCAGCACTAAAATTAATTTATGATCAGTCATCAATTCATTTACATGTCATTTTATGCTAAATCCATCCTTGCTGATGAATGCATATCCCTAGATCCATTAAGCTAGAGTAAAGTCTGTGCTTTATAACATGACCCTGCTAATTGTTGCATTACCATTTTTATGAGATACAAAAACTACCAGTTTCCTATTTTCTGAGCACATATTTAATCCATGAGACACATTCTTCCTATTAAATGCAATCTGTCTAACTGTTTATAAAATAGAACCTTCTGCAATAGGTATCCCTAAGCAAACCAATACAAATATTGAACTCTGACATGGTAAAATATGGCTCACCAAAAAGTTTGTGTAATTTTCAAGAATTATTCCATTTGTGCTCAGATACAATGATTGGACAACTTTTAACATACAGACAAGGATCACTGATTCTTATAATCAAGATGAAAACATGCCAAATAAGAGATTTTCTTCCGTGCTGAGCCATACATCATATGGCAATCTTTATCATTTTGGATCTATATAATTTTATTTTAAAAAATCAGTCTTATTTTCCATATGCAATGGTACTCTTTATCAGACTATCTCTCTGCTTCTAACAGTTAGGAAAAGGACCTGTTCTAAATTTCCATGCTAGTTAATGGGTGTATCTCTCTCCTCAGTAAAAGTGCACTAGGACTGAACTATCAGCTTCACTGGTAGAGCTGGGGGAGGAAAAAGATAAGAGGAGGGCAAAGCAAGCCCCTAGACAATAATAATTTGTTCTTAGTGATTTCATTGAAGTGGGAAAAAAAAAAAAAAAAAAGTTCTTATAGTCATCATCATATGCAATAGCCTATTAATGAGAATAACAGACTTTGTGACCATTGTGATCATGTCACAATTCTGCACATTATAAAAACAAACATTAAAAACAACCAAAAGAAAAAGCTTATTTCAATGTGTCTGTGAAAGCAATAGGAGCCCTAAATGATTATGTATTAAAAGTCAAGTGAGCAGAAATTTTACAGCTGCTTTTCAGTTTTTTTTTTTTTTTTTTTTTCACATTTTCTTTTGGTGTGTTTCTAAAGCAGAATCAGGAACTTGGTATACTAGCAAACCATGTTGGGAACAAATCAAAAGGTGGGCTTTAATTTCTTATTCTCTTCCATGAATGTTCAAATCTAAGCCTTCCTCCCTGAGTTTTCTTTGCAATATCTGAAAAATGTTAAGATACTGTGCACTCCTCCTTTCTCTTCACTCTATTATACATGTCAACATTATGTCTCTGCCACCTGCAAAGAGAAAAGCTTAATAGTATAGATTAAATCCCTGTCTGCATCTTCAGTTAGCTGTAACTAAAACTCAAGAGCTTGGAAGGCAACCTGATTTTAAGCAGTTTATAGGAAAAACGCTGTGGTTTCAGAGAAATTTAGCAGTCTAAGCTCAGTTCATTCAGTGCCAGTGTTTCCCCACTGAGAATCCTACATTTGGCACTGGATGCAAGCCTCACTCTCGGCTCAGCCAAGAAGAACAAAGTACCATTGCGCTCCTGGAGTGGGCATCTTCAAGCCGTCACTGAGGCATGCTAACAGTGCATGGCAAGGAAGTGCATGCTGCTAACTGTACAGCAACTCTATTCTGGGGAAGTCTGGATCGAGGAATGCCGATTTAGTTTTCTTACAAACACTGAACTCAGAGGACAAGCTTAAAAACATACAGGAAAACTGCGTCTTCCTGGTAAGCTGTTCTCATTTGACTCATTTTTTTAATATAATTTTTAAAGAAGTGAAAACATGGTATATAGATTCCTAGGAAGATTTAAATCTGGTTTAAATCATCAAAAGCCCTATGAAAACAAGTACCTTATATTTTCTCAGTTTAAGAAAGAACAATTCAGTTATTCTACATTATCCTAAAAGCAATCAAGTTAAGGAATGAGAAACAGCTTAGAAACAATGGATGTAATTTATTTAATTTGTTTTATAACCTCTTTAACACTAGTAAATGCAACCTGAATGGGTTAACAGAAACAGATACACAAAATTAAAATTCTCCCTTGAAACAATTCCCTGAAGTAAAATAAGTAATTTCCTTCCGTCTCCTAATAAAAAACAAGCCCAACTCACAAAATCGAGGTTTTGCCCACATAGTAACTGAGAAAAACAGAAGTGTTTTTTTTTTTTTTGAATTCCAAGAGTTTGTGATTTTATAGGTCATTTAGACTTAGCACACTGGATGTATTGTTATTGCAAGGTTATAATTTCATAATGGTTTTAAGTCAATCTAAGTGTGGCTATAAGCTATTGGGGTAGCCTGTCATTTTGCTTTCTTTCTGACTGCACAGTCCCCTCCTGCAGCGCCGGCAAACACATTGCCATGCAGTGAACCAGATCAGGGAACAGATCCACCTAGGAATTAAACAAGCAAAGGAAAAGGCAAAAGAAAAACCTTAATTTTCAGCTAGATGAACCAACATCAAGATGGTGGTGGGGACAAGTGGGTGTGTATTTAGATCACCTCACATACACTCCCAGTCTACATTACCAGGTTCTGCACAATTCCTTCAAAAAAATACATCAGCAGGCTTTTAACAGTTCAATAATTACACAACTTATATGACTAAGAAAAAATATCTTGAATCTTATTCATAAAAACATAAACTGAAATGAGCACAAAAGTATTTGAATTGGAGCAGAAATACAGCTGTTCCTTACTTTGCACTAGGTAGGCTGGTCCAAAATATTAGATCAAAATGTAAATGTGCAAAACACTCATTTTCTGATTTACAGATATATCAACATTGGCATATTAATACATAACAAAAAGAAAATATACAGCAATCTGATTTTTTATTTATTTCTGTATTTCTAGTGCAAAACCCTTACTGCATTTCTAATGGAAATGTTTCTGAGCCATTAGTGAGATATGCAAAAATATGCAGAATTATAGCCTGAAGGAGATTACACTAGAAATTCAAGCAAAGTGACTTAACATACTCATGCAGTAATCAGTTAACCTTCTGAATTCAGGGATTTAAACTTTAACTGTAAAGCCTTCAGCTGGATCTGGATTTCGAATCGCAGCAGTAGAGCTACAGTTCTTAAGTCTTAATTAGATTGGCAAGCAGTCTGGCCCTAGGGTGAGGAAAAACCTGGGAAGTGGGATAAAGCAACACACTATTTAATTCAACAAGGGAAAAGGAAGGAAATTATAGGTATTGATGCTCCATCACTGTCATATTCCTGCAGTGTTTTCAGAATAACAATGTTTAAATAAGGGTGCAAAATCCTTGAAATCTCCAAAGTTCACAACAATGAGATGAAAGCAAGCAGTGCTGTTATAGTAATGGTTTACTGAGCCAGTCTCCCTGCAGGTGCAATTAACAGCTAGTGTTCTTCCACAGAGCTCAAAGACTGCAGAAGCACCCACCAGCTGTCACGAACTATGGACACTATGCGCATTTGCGTCTACACGAAAGCTGTACAGTATGGATACGGATTATTATCTTGAAGCACAAGTTTATCCTAAAGGGAAATAAGCTCATGCCTAAAAAAGTTCATTGTGCCCATATAAAGTCTGCATTTTTAAAAATATGTATTTCACTGCCTACATTTCATCAACAGCAATTTTATTTATTCAGATTCTGTACATTAGTTTATTGTACCCTTCTAGGTCCCCTCTGATGATCCCCATTGGAACTTTCCAATGCACGCAAAGGGTGAAAAGCAGTGAAGGAAGAAGTGTCAGAATAATTAAATATCTTCACTGAAAGGGAACAATTACTAAATTCTGGAATACAAAGCAGGTTCAAAATACACATTTTTCCAACATAAATATTTCCAGTACAAGTAACTGTTGTGCTGATCTAACTACATTTATTCTGAAGTCTTGTAACTTCCCTCTGTTCATCCGTGAAAGCATTTATGCGTTATATATATATCTGAAAATGATTAAGATAACATTTTATGCTGCTCCTGATTTACGAAATATATATTTCAAAGCTGAGATCTTCCCCCTTCTTTCTGTGTAACTGGCTTGCTTCTCCAGTAGAGTGAACTTTTCATGAAAGCTAGGATATAATTGAGTTTTCTTTCAAGTCTTTAAAGCTTTTTAAAATGCATGGATTTTCTTATCATTTTGCAGCAAGCATTTTCAAATCCTTCTTTAACTTTAGTGTTTAATATTAACACATTTTAAATGTTACAGAAATAGAGTGGAATAAATTTTCACTTTAAAAATGTTTGATTGATGATGTATTTTACTGTGAGGAACAAGTGTTTTCTGTGTTTGGTTACCTGTCACAGAGCTGTCAAGATTGTCCATACTGGAGCCTGGAGTATGCTCTAGACCTCTCAGTGGCCTAGTGATTTCTACAGTTTCTTCTTCAATATCATCATCATCATCATCTGGAACATCTGTTTCCAAGTCTGACATAAGGTTTCCAGATACATATCCTAGGGGCGGAACTGGAGCCTGAGGAGGTTGTGTATTGCTTTGGATGTGCCTATACAAACAAACAAACAAACAAACATGAAAACTAAGTCCTGAAGTAGATTTAGTTGATTGTTAGTTCAAACTCAAGAAAAGTCACTTCAGTTATTCACCGCAGCAGAGTACCTGCACACTTTTCAATATTAAATACACCTTCCCCTCCTATAACACAGAGAAGGTCAAAATTGTTCTTTAACAAATGAGGAACTGATGTGCACAGAGATTATATAAATGATGTAGAAAGTACATGGAAAAGCACAATTCCAAATTCCAACATAACATATAAGTTTCTCTCTCACCTAACATTCTACCTTGCAAATCACACATTTGAGGGAGAATTAAATTTCACTCCTCTGCTTGAACAGACTCAATGGTCTGACGTAAAACTCACCCTGAAGAGGAGGAAATGACCAGTAGGAGAAAGAAATTTTCAAGTCCAATGAACCCATTATCAATAAGGACTTTTTACTTCTCTTTATTTCAAGTAGTTTAACTGATTTAATTCCTGCAGTATTAGGGCATGCATGTGTGAAATTACTGCATGCAGCAAGCATAATTAAGAAAAGGAAAAACAAAGATAAAAAATACCCATAGGATAGCTAAACGACTAAAGGCAAGCACTGGGCTTGGAGTTTCACTTACGTGGCCCTCTGAGAGGAAAACGACCACCAGCTTTCAATGCAGCCTTTTCTACAGCACTGCAGGTATGCAGCAAGCTGCGCAAGGGGACCCAGACATGACCAGCCTTGGCATAAGAGCATGTATGGGGCTTGAATTTGCTAGCTGAGCCACATAGGAGCCCTAGGGTGGCTGTTCCTGAGGTGCCGTGACCTGATGCCAATTGGCAGAATTCTGGGTCTGATTCAGGACTCTGCTGGTCTTTTGCTTGGGCACCAGCATAGCAGAAAAAAATTGCAAATTTCACCTGTTCGGCTAGCTAGCTCTCATACACTTTCACTGAGCACTTGGTGCTGTTTTATTGCCTACACTTCATAAGTACAGTAATTCTTCTTATTCAAACAGTCCTTTTTTTTCATAATGTAAATCTATCGAATCGGAGAATGTCATGGTAAATGTTATGTACCACTGGAATCTCTTTCCACCTTTGTGTGTAGGCTTTAAATTATTGCTCATTCTGAAGCGTATTTGCAGAGCAAAGGCTTCCTTTCTGATATACAACCTCCTTCTGATTAACAGCTTTTGAATATTTTTCTGTATGGACACCAGGACTTTGGCTATGCAGTGTTCAAAACACTGTTCTAAAGGGCACTATGATCTAACTAACCCTCAATAAACAGTGTGATTAGCTCCCAATCAAGCAAAATACTTAAGTATATGCTTAACATTAAGCATGCAATAGAACAATTGAAGTCAATTTCTCATGTACTTGTAGTTAAGCATATATTTAAGTGATTTGCTGGATCAAGGCCATAATGATTATATACTTTTTCAAAAATCACTAATGTGGTCTTTCTTAAATTCCTAATTGGCCAGTCTCTAAATATCTCTTCTGTCACTCCTACAGTAACCTATCTGATAGGTCTCATCTTGTTTTGTTTCTCCCCTCTACAACAGGCAAGTTAACCCTGTGAAAAGAAAACAAAGAAATCTTCCTTCTCACGTGAGACAGTGGAGGACTTTCCACTGACTTTGAACAGCCTTTGCTAGACCCTTTAACAGCATGGTGCATCTCCAGCCAAACAATAACAAATCACTTGTATTTGCAACTCTCAATATTACCCCAAAACCTGCTGTAAGGTCCTAGTATGAAAATACAGGTTATTGACTACATTTTTTAAGAGTTTCATATGAAATTACTATGACCTTACAGAAGAATGATGTTAAAATCTGTATATTCCTAACTATATTCCCAAGTATAAAATCTGTATATTCCCATCCCTATTATGAAAATCCTTCATCAATTTGCTTTTCTCTAGAAAGGGGACAGGACCTTTCCTGTCAGTTGCAAGATGCTTTGCCACCGAGCCCTGCTAAATTATCCACTACCAGGCTGGTGCCTGCAGTTTGCAGGGTGTAGAAAGTGTAACAGCTGCAAAATGCAGCAGCATTGCCTGTGCAGACAGGACACGCATCTGGGAAGCCAGCCACCTTCAGCAGGCCCAGTTTAGCTGCTGCCTGGGATTTGGGTCTGTCCCACAGCAGGCCGGGCTCCATGCTTGGCAGCATGGCACTGTGGTGGGACAGAAGTGCCCTGTTGATGGAGCACAGATTGCAGACAAGCCTCCAGGCTTCAACGGTGTCCAGGGAAAACAGCTGGCTTTGATTTGGCATGGCCTGCTTACCTGCCTGGTCTATTTATGGTAGCTGAAGCTGAATAACTTTGTGGCTTTATTTACCGGTACAGAAAGCTGCTTTCCCACTGGCAGGATGCCACATGGTAACTAGCTCCACTCCTGTCCTCTGAGAGTCTTGGGCTTTGTCTGGATCTAAAGGACAACTGCCACTTAGGGAACATCCAGAAAACAACTGACCTTCACCACATCCCCATCTGGTGCAGATGACAAGTTCCTCCTTCAGTCCCCGAAGAGACTACTTCTGTTTGTTTTACAGGGGAAATGTTACTGTGATATTTGCTTGCTCTTCCCTTAAATAGGCATGAAGCCCTCTGAAATGCAAGATCCACTCTGTAAATTCTAACAACTTCCTTCCTATCTTTTCTGGGTTTTCCCTATGAATGTGAAATTTTCCTGGTGTGTCAAAATATGGACAGATATACAAATGCTTCATTCTCATGTGACAAGGGATAAAAGCTGTTACACTGCTATTTCAAGTAACTAGCATTATTCGTAATTAAAAATTCAGGCACTCAGTATTTTTGAAAATCCTAAAAAATTCATGCCTTTTGCTGGGCTGTGGATACTGTGAACAGCATACAAGTTGTCAGTAGGTGGGTGCTAACTACTCAGATGAATATATGCAAAACTCCAGAGGAATATTATCTGTATATATTTTTAGTCAAGATTTAACACATTAATGAGCATTATAATTTTAAAAGCATCTACCAATGTTTAAGACCTTTACAGTATAGATACTGTTTTGATACTTCTTCCATTTTACGGTTTTAGAAACATTACTGAAATGTTGTTAAATACAGTTGATATTTATCTCATTTCCCAGGCTATAGCCACCCCCTTCAAACATTTACCATGTCTGCTTTGCTATATCAAACTGGTAGGCCCTGGTTAATTCATCGAGGTGGGCCTGTAGCATTGGCTGCATCTCCTCTCGTGGAGAAGGTGTAAGGGTTGCAGTCGACTGTTGCCCAAAGGAGATCGCTGGTGATGAAGCTACTCCTCGTACAGGGGGTGTGGGAACACGATCATCATCTTCTTCAAGCTCATCCTCCATGCCCTGATGGAGGTAGGTCTGAACTGGCAAGGGCGGACACCAACCATCACTGTCATATCTAAAATAAAAACCGAGTAAACTTAGTATCAGATCTCAGCTCTGATGTGCAGCTGTGGGTGTACAGGATTTTTGCTAGTCTGATTCCTTGCACGCAGAATGAGATTTAATATTTATTGAAAATAAGGCCATAATTGCTTAAATTCTCCTTAGTGATTCTGTTTAATTTTTCCCACAACTGCTAAGCAACTTGAGTAAGATATGCAACAAAAATAATTACAGATCTATTATCACATTTTTTAGTGATGATAAGATATCGTCCCTCCACAACCAGCAACAAAAATGAACTAATTCACTTCCTGGATCATTAACCTAGGAGAATGTATTGAAGATTGACCTAGACATGAAAATATCAGCATTCCTAAACAGCGGAGTAAGCTTTATGTTGTTGTATTTACACGCTTCCTTACTCCCACCATCCCCTTTATTTGTCTCAAAATTTACTATTTGTTTTTAGTTTGTAGCTCAAATAAAAAGCAACACTTTCCACATAAATTTTAGTCTTCCCACAGAGCATATAGGTATCTACTATGATGTGTAATACATTCATGCAGCACTGGCCCTAAGCATATGCTATGCCACAGTGCCAGCTGTAAGATACATTGAGCACACATGTTGACAGCTCTGCCAGCACCCCACCTCTTAGCCTGGGAGTTACCTAGACAGTGCTGAATTTCTGAACACTTTCAACACACCTGCCCAAAGTAAATTAAAAGGTTAACAGCCACCAAAATTCTTCAATTTGAGATTCGTCTCTCCTCATATATAAGAAATGTTCTGATGGGTATCACATTTTTCTGGTTCTATTTTTGGTCTTTCACCAAGGGTGTAAGAGATTAAGCTATAACTGATCAGGGCTAGCAACAGATGTTTTATATTCTTATGTAAGCTTTGCCAGTGATTCGATCCTTTCCTGTCTGTCCACATCAGGGACCTTTCAATCCCATGTTGACCCCAGGACCCTGCCCTTTAGAGACATCAACACCACCCAAAACACGTAGGCCCTAGTGCCTGTTTCTATAGCCTGAGCACTATTTCCCCAGAGCAATATCCTAATCCAGACACAACTCCTGCTGTGCACAGCTCTGCTAATGATCACACAACTCAAACCTCAGCAGTGTCTATTCTTCCCATCCTCAGCACATTGAGTCAGCCTGTGGTCCCTTGAGCATCTGCACACATTCCTAACTCCCACTGTAGGACAGTTTCTTGAAAAGACAAGCAGACAACTAAAAGTTCTCACAGCCCCTTTACTGCCCAATCATCTCATACTCTAAAGGCCATTCCCTAAGCATCATTTAAGTCACTTTTCACCTTCAAGGACTGCAGATAAGGTATGACTTTCTGTCTCAATACAGCAGACAATGCACGGAGTTATTCATTTAATTTTTCAAAGCAGTTTAAAATTACTCCTTTAAGGCTCCTTATTTGGAAGGAATTACCAATTACCAAAAAAAAAACAATCACTCCCAACTTAGTCATGTGAGGAGCTGGGTTACAAAAAGGCTGGGAACACTGAGCTAGAGAAGTTTCATAACCCACATTATGAACAGAAGATTTACTTTTTTCAAAAAAAAAAAAACCAAGGATTTATAAAATTAACTTGACTTATTTTTCATTATCCAAATTCTGCAAGCCGTATTTAAAAGTACACATTCAGGGCAGCTAAAAATCTAACTTACATAGCTGAAAGCCTGTGGAAGACAAACGTTGTAATTAAAGTTGGCATCACTTTAAATCTATATTTAGATGTAACCACATATAGATTCACACGTGTGTGGACAGAGGAACAAATAAATGCTGCATCTTAACACTAGTCATTAGGAGCTACTGGGTGACTCATCCATTAACATTTTTGCAACACAGAGTTTTAAGAAAATGTTACATGATATACATTCAATTTCTTAAGAGACAGTTATGGTATTACTAGCTCTGATTTGTCTTTCCTTGCAATATTCACTCATGACCTTGCCACCTCAGGGTGAAGAGACCATCCTAACTCATGCTGCTAAAAATTCACAGTGCAACAGGTCTGTTACTTACTTTTACTCTCTTTCAACCTCCTACTTAAGTGTAATAGCTTCTTCCTTCAAAGGGACAGTGCTGAAAGTGACTCCTTAGTGACTTTTCAGTAAAGCATAAGTGAGCTATGGATGTACTCGCCTTTTGACCCTACTTGTTTCAAATCCCAAATGATCAGCTTGATCACTGATTTCTAAAGAAAAAGATTCTGCACAAGTACTCTAGCTTCACTTAGGTTTACTTTGAAATAGAAAGGAGCCTAAGCCTGAACCTCAGGATACTGAGATTCAAAATTTCAGGTACGAGAACATTTGCCTTTATAATGTAAAATATCTGAAAAGCCACCAGTTCTAACAGGCATTTTACCAAAAATAAATCTGCGAGAAAAAAACAAGCAAACCTAAAAGATAACACAGTCACAAGATCTTATGTAACATATACGGTTATTTAAACTTCTGGAGGCAGCATAGTGAATATTGGTCACATTCATGTTCTTTTTGGTTCCTTGAGTAAATATAACTTGGAAAAAATGCACACAACCTTCTTCAAGTACTCCTTATTAAAATCTAATCCCTTAATTTCACTAGGGACCTTCGGTTGTAATTTCATGATGATTAATTTTAAGTCCAGTTGACAAAAAAGAATCTTTACATTTCAAATAATTTTATTTTAATCTTAGCACTTTTATTATATATTAATCTTTTAGTTGTTGTTGTTAAAAAACTTGGTTCATTCCATTGACAAGGTTTCTTCTTCTTCTTCTTCTTCTTCTTCTTCTTCTTCTTCTTCTTCTTCTTCTTCAAAAAGTAACAAAACAGATTACAGATAAAGGGAACATTCTGTAAGAATCCTGTTTCAATAGACACATTTTTCCAGGAAAGAAAGCTTCCCTCTCTAAGCCTTTAAAGATAGTATTTTTGATGTAAAAGATATTATCAGCTATACTTTTTGTAAAAACAGAATTTTCTAATAGTAGTTTTAGTATCACGCATTTTTGCATTCAGCAGCTAATACTCGATTTCATGGTGTAATCAATAGCAAGAAATAACAATATCCAACAATAACCATATGAAGATGGACTTTACTGGGGTTGGGTTAAGAACCGGTGCAAAAATATAAACAGATGATAATGTATAAGAAAGAAGGTTTTCCTTACTGTCAAGTTTATTAGATAAAACCAAGAAAAAGCACCTTCTCTGAAAAAGGCAGAAAAAAAAGGAATGTTTGAATGGGAGAAATTTCAAAGACTTTGAAGTATATATAAGTGGAAACTAAGGAAAAGAGTAAGGAACAAGAAAAGAGTGAGTAGAAGACAAAGAAGGGGAAAGTTTCATATGAAAGAGCTTGCTAGGAAAACAGCACTAATAAAAAGACTTTCTGCAGCGGTTAAACAGGAATTAAACACATCCTGAAATCTACCATGTCACATAAAATGGCTGCTTGGATTTGTGTTCACCTTTCTTACGTGTGTTGCAGTTCATGGAAAAATGGGAGTGAATGCAATAAATTTAATCTTCTGGGGAGAAGATGTTAGAGAGAGTCAAGAGTTTTATTTATTTTTCTTCTTTTATGGTTAAGTTAGGTGACTGTTTTTCTGACATCGCTATTGTGGATTATTTCTTACAACTTATGAAGCAATGGGGCACTAATGTTATTTTTCTAGTACTTAAAATAAGGTTTCAATATTATTTGGTTTGTTTAGAATACTCATGCCAATGAAATTCACACTTGAATTCAAGAGTCATAGGAAGAAATGCACAGAAAAAATGAGTATCTGTTTACATTCCAGCTTCATTGTTTTATTGCTCTAAATGTTCACCTTTCATACCACATTACAAGAACTTTAATAAAGTCTTCAGTTTTTCTGACAGGAAATTCATTTTTCAATTATAATTCACAATATATTTATGTCTGCTTATAATTAATTCTAAAGTTAAAACACATTGAACATGTCATACATAGTAAACATCAAAGAATATCAAGAAAAACTAATCAGTTTAAAAAAATTAAACAGAAAAGCATTTTTTTTTTTCACCCAATATGTCAATGGAAACATAAGGAAGATCACCCCCTGAAAACAGAATGACCATAAGTATTGGGTAGGTCAGGAACTACAGGCTTTGCAGCTTCATCGGGTTCAGTGAAGCTTTTTGCAAACCATTAGATCTCAAGCCTGACATGGTTAAGTCTAATCTTTGATTATCTATTTGTCTTTGACTGGCAAAACGCACATTAGAAGATCTTGTTACAACCACTATTAATGAGACACTATTAAAACAAACAAACAAACAGACAAAAAAAACAACCATAAAAGAGTGATTTGAAAGATAAACAGGGGAAAAACTGAATTGTTGGGAACCTGCAGGATTAGTGATTACCTTATCCTTTAAAAACTAGCGTTGTCTTGGAGACCAATATAATTCCTTATATTATATTAGATAACAGACACTTTATGCAACTGAGAACTGAAGTCCTGTGTCACAAGAGATTTCCCTTCCCTAGATGGTATTTCCATTTACCTTTTATGATGCTATTTCATTCTCCTAGAAGAAGATGTAAGTTGTTTGCCTTCTATAGCATAATCATTTTAGTGAAATGGCTGCCCATGTGTTTTAAGGACATATACTGATAACGACAAATATTATATGGCTAAAATATCTTATATTTATTTTAGAATTTTATAACAGAATACAGAAAATAATACTTATATGCACTTTTTGCCTTGGAATTTAAACAATACTTATAACCAGCAAGTTTACTTATTTTCCCTGACATTTACTTTGGAATTCTAACTCTAATACAGCCTTAATGAACTTCATTTTAAAAGGAACTCTACTGACTTACAGAGTTAGTTACTGTTCATCTTAAAAGTAGAAGGACTTGGCATAAATTCAAAAATTAACATTTAATTCCTCTGATTTTCACCACAAAAGTAGTGATGATCAATTCATGCTTACAAAAGAGATAGCATTTGAAATGTTTTTATTTGGTAAAGCTATTACCAGGATTTTTAAAACATATGCTTCATCCCTAGGAAATATTGATTATTCCATGTACTTAAACAGGCAGATTTGTCCCAGAAAGAACTCCAGTGATTCTGAAGGACTCCAACAGAGTTGATTGCAGTAAACTATTTTTGTATATATTTTGATAAGTTGATATTTCATATAATTTCACTTTATAAAAAGCGTTCCATAATTGTGCTATGTGCAGGAGATGGCCCTTTCCTCTTATTTATTGCTTTTTATGTGATTTTGTTTCCTTGAGAACAAGTTCAAGCTATTCAAAGGTAAGTGTAAGATTCCAGAAAGTCAAGAGTTGTTTAAATTCAGAAAATACCTACAAATAACATGCCTTCCTCAACCGTGAAATTTCTTCTAAAAGCCGATGAAAAGATTATTATCCACTGGTTGATCTTCTAAAATTAATCCAGTTTACTGTGGAATTTTTGTTCTGTTGGCTCTAATATTTCTAAGCACCTAACCAGTGGAAAAAAATACAGGAGCTAGATTACGTCATCCTTACTTACTGTGTCCCATCATCTGCAAGCAGTCCCAACAAAATTCAGTTAGGCTAACTGTGAAGTGATGAAGCATGAAGAAGCACCAAAACCTTACATGATGATGAAGCAAGGTCACTTTTATTTCCATCTTCAGTCACAATCAAGAGAAGCTAGTCAAACATTCCACCACCATAGCCTTCAATAAGTCTATAGGATAAGGTGCTCTCATTTTTTTTAAACAAAATAGAATAACATTGTCATTTAGCAAGAAAAAAAGAAGAAGAAGGAGAAAATGAAGAAGTTTTATCTCTGCAAACAACAGACTTTTCTTCAACTGAATAAGAAGAAAATTACCCTGCTTCTTGCTGATCCACCCCGTAGTGTTCCAGCTCTGTGCCTGGGAGTGGCTGCACAGGAGGGGGTGGGAGGGGAACACTGGCCCAGTTCGAACCATTATTTTTCTGGGGCTTGGCAGTATTTTTGCTTTTCTTCTTTTTCCCTCCTTTGCCACCTGCAAATCCAAAAAGAAAAATAAAATATTTGAGATATAATGTGAAAAAAAAGCTACTTTCATTTCTTTGATAGAATTCTGTTTCCAGATGGCATGTCCCAAAACAGAAGATGTATTTATATCTTTAGCAGAATCAGCATCGACATCCCAATGTTTTTACAAGGTTATAAATAATAATAGAATGAACTGGAAAAATATTCTGAATAATTGTTTAAATCATTTCTTTTTAAAATGTGAACTTTGTATGTTTGCATCACAGTAGTGCACATATCTTGCTTCCTCAGAAATACATTTACTGATTTATTCATGCGTACATTATGACTTCTTATATTCACCGATGGATAAAAATATAACAGACCATTGCATATTCTTTTAAATGTCAGAATCCACTGTGCTTATAACACTGTTTTGCATAATTTCTTTCTCTGGTAACACAGAGGTTAAGGACACAATCTAAAAAAAAATTGTCATTAGGCTCAATTTTTTCAGCTCGAATGACACATTAATGTTGACAAAACAAAAAGAAATGGCATTTTGCTGATAAAAATTTGCCAAGTTCCATTTTTTAAAATATCAGGAAGTCATCTGCAATATTTTAGAACAGCTGGTTTCACAGGATTCAAATACCTTGTACCATTCTGGAGAGTAAGTTCTATTCCTGATGTACAACTCTAATGGAACAGCTAGAAGAGATGAATTGGGCACTTTTCCAGTTGAGACACTTGTATTTGTAGAAAAGTGAAAAAGCTCTCTTCCCACTTGCATCTTGCTTCTTTTATTTTGCCCTGACCCTTTTTTTCTAGTCAGGAATTCATTAGTAGAAAGAATGGGACAAAAATTATTTCAAATTCCTTGACTGTTTCAAGACTCATTTATTGCCTTTTTTTTTTTTTTTTTTTTTTTTTTTTTTTTTTNCTTTTTCAGTGGGGTACCCACAGTCATTCATGCCTTGCCTTTGCAGAAAACACAGTCTAATCCAGTTTACCCACTGTCATCTCACATTGATTTATTAAAAGGATCAGCTAAAAAGGATCATATAAGATGTTCTCAACAGTAATGAATCAAAAAAGCCACAACTGACTTGTAAGGCATGGTGGCACTGCGTGGCACCAGCTTCTTTGCCATAGTCTTAGCTTTAGGCATGGAAATACCCAGAAGGAGATGCAATTATAGCAACAGAGACAAGCATTTGTCACAGGTCTGAGCACTTGTCAGTTGTCTTTTGGTCTGAGAGACAATGCCTTTCTTATGCTATCTCCAAATGTCAGCTGAACCAAACAAAAAAAAAAAAAGGAATGAACAGAGATGGAGGAAACATGATTGTGTAATTCAGAAGTAGTCAAGGCTTCTTTTTTCACCTCCTGCCGTGGCTGCTAGAGTTAGGGCAACAAGTCCGTCAAGGTTTCTAATCAGTCTGTCTGGCAGAAGATTTCAAATGAAACTTCTCTTTCCACTACTGAATTCCAGACCAGAGCTCTTCCTTGCTTGTCTTGAGTATTTACAGTATGGGCAGCCAAGATCCTGTCATTCACTATGAGGGAACTGAGCAGATATTCCATCATTTATTACGCTGCAAGACAGGCTCTTCCCTCCTCTTGCAGCCTGGGAGAGAGGGAGGCTTTCTTGGAAAGGGAAAGAACATTTTGATCAACAGAAAACAAACTCCAGTGGTGGCAATGAAGGAACAAATACGTGAAACTTCTGGAGGGCAAATGAAGTTTTCAAAGCACAGTTATGAGGGAAAGCGGCGTTAGAAGCGGGTACAGAAGAAGGACGTGAATTTAAGTATGTGGGGATGGGGGAAGTTTAGAAAAGTCAGCAGGATTAGGAGCAAACAAGAGCTAAGGCAGGAGCGCTTCTTTGGGAGGAAAGCACATGCATACGTGTACGAGCATGTGTGATTGTGTGTGTAGCAAGGGATTTAAACTAAAAGTATCTACAGAAGAGAAATGGAGGGGAGATCTGCAGTTTAGAGATTAGTTGAGGTGGAGAGGGAGATTTTTAAAGTGTAGGATCTTGGTAATCTTAGGAGACTGACAAAATGAAGGTTGGATATGTAGGGTGCTAATATGGATTCAATTGGATTTGAGGGGTTTTGTAGAGAAAGGTCAAAGATAATTGAGTGAAGAAGAGCTGACGAACTTCCTACCTGAAGAAATAAAGAAAAGAATGTCCAAGGTCATTACTGGTAGGGAAAGCAGCCTACTCTGTACAGTTGGGCAGGCAACTCTCTTCTCCTAATCCCCACTGGAAAAATTACTCCACGGTCAGACTAGTGGAACAGGCATCTAACAGATGTAATGCCTGATATGTAATTGAAACATAGAAACCCTGTTTCCCCACAGCAATGGTGCTTGATATTTCAGTGTCTCCTCACACCCTCACACTGAAATTCAATTATATTGTTTAAATCTCCAGATGATTCAGGTTCTGGAAACAGAATTTGCCAGCTGGCCTGATGATCACAGCACCAATATAAGGTGTACAAAGAACAGCCACAAAAATTCCCTAGCTAACGAACAGCTGAGTGTTGAGCTATTTTCCATTCCACATGAGATGCGATTTCTCATGAGATTCATTAGAGACAGAGACTTGGTCAGAATAATATTTAGTATTTACAGTACTAACCAAGAAAGCGAGAGAACAAGTCCCTGGTCACCCTAGTAGGGACTAGGTAATCAAAGCTGGTCTCTGACTCCAGTAATGCTTTAATTACCAAACTATTTGAAAGTCTCCTCCGATTTCTCATGCATTACAAACATAGTCTGTATTACAGACATAATTAGTGGGCAAGGGAGAGTAAAACACTGACTCTGCAGTCCAATAATTTGACACTCATCTGAGCCATGGGACATCCAGATGTGAGCTGTTTTGATCACAACGGGAGTGATCTGACCATAGAAGGACATATAACCTTAAGTCTCCATGTTTTGTCAGAAATTCTACTTCAAATTTAGAAAAACTACACGAAACATGTTTCACTTGAAATATTTGTTCCAAATCCAGCTTTGATCAAGTGGTATTTTGTAATGAAAAGCTTTGATTTTATTTTCTCAGAAAGTACTCAGGCAGTTGTAGCTGTCAACACATCTATAGTGTGATACTGCCCTCTGATAACTGGCACATATGTACCCCAGCATATCAATTCCTCCATTTTCATGCAGCCACGGAAGCAATTTAATTTCCTAAGCCTCTTGCCAATACATCTCACATACAAGCATCAAGAACCTTTCTTAAAGCATCATATGAACTCTGCTCTCACATACATCTCCATGAGTGCTGTAAGTCTACTTTTCTATCTCTTTCATGTCAGCTAATATTTCCCATGAGAACACAAGACATGCAAATACCTTTGGCTACCTGAATTATGGGTCAATGTTTATAGGCTTCTAATCTCAACATTCAATTTGAATAGTCATTTAAACTGACATAAAGAAGCCATTTCTAGAGTTGATCTGTTACTGTTATGATTACTCCATCTTATAGTGGAAATTCAAAAGGCTATGGATATAATAAGAATTTGAAATTGAAGTCCCTTCAGCTCTCTCATATCACAGTTAAGTATAATAGAAAACTTTCATTTTAACGGCTGGCTTTTCAGTTTTCATCTTAAAAAAAAAACAAAACCATAGCATAATTATACCTAACAAAAGTGACAAGTAAGCAAAATGAAAGAAATAGGTAAAAAGATGTATTGAAATATAATACATAATCACATGTATTACAATCATTTTCATCCAATGAAAATGTTTCATGTTTCCAATATAACATGCAGCATACACACAAAATTTACATTGTTTGTATGCAAACTTGGTGCATTTTTTGCAATCTCAACCATCTCGCAAGGCCTTTTTTTATTTCTGAGTTATCTGATTGAAATAGAACATTTAGAAACAGCTCATGGGAGTGGAGAATCTGTTAACAACTCAACAAAAATATTAATCTCCTCATGAAGTTCATTGTGGAGATGCATATGAACTGAGGACCAGTGTGGAAATACATTTGCACTGTGAATTGTGCTATCAGGGAAAGGACATGACAAGGCAAAGTTTGCAATTGTGCTGACAAGTGTTGGACATAATGGGCAGGAGGATTCTCCAGTTTTCTCCAAGTAGGTTTTGCAAGAGACACTTCTGTGGGTTTTTTTGACTTTTCTTTTACTAGAGGGCAACAAAACACTTTGGCATCGTTGGCTTCCCAGTGGGCAGGCATGCTCATACTTATCTGCAAAG
Source organism: Alectura lathami (assembly GCA_013399715.1). Lineage (NCBI taxonomy): Eukaryota > Metazoa > Chordata > Aves > Galliformes > Megapodiidae > Alectura > Alectura lathami. The sequence continues at coordinate 75,276 of VXAV01005235.1, forward strand.
TGCTCCTGGGAGTTTTTTTTGCCTCTCTGGTGAGCTGCTGACAAACACCCCTCCGTCCCTCACCCACCCACGGCGGTGGAACCAACCTGAGAGGCTGCCACTCCTTTCGGAGCTGTTGTGGGAGCTGGTGGTGCTGAAATCCTGTGACTGGTTGTGTGGCAATCTATTAGCCAATCCCTCAGCCACGCGGTAGTCAGGGATGTAAAGCAAGGCTAAGGGTTAAAGGGCAAAGGTCACAGTGGCATTGTGTGATTAGTTGACAGCACAAGCACATGCAACACATGCAGTTAGCAAGTCAACAGCAGATGTGGTGGGGCCGCGAGATCTAATTTTTTTTTAATGTATACCTATCCTAGCCTAATGGAAGGCAGATGGGTTGGTGATTATCATAGCACTAAAAGCACTGAACGATATATTTTGTGACTGTGTGAGGTTCAGCACACATGCAAGGTATGTAAGCATTAGTTACAGTAAATATGAGTAATGTTTCACATGCTAAACATTTTTTTCTAATTCATGCATAGATGATATTGTATAAAACCAAGGGCTCTGGAAAATATGAGTTGTAATTACCATTGTTGCCTTTGCCTTGGTCTGGGAGAGAGTAGCCGAATCCCATCAGATCATTTTTTTGCTGAATCGAGCTTTTCCACTGAGGATCAGGTAAGTCAACTGCCAACTCGTGGATGCTGTTGGAATGCAGTATCTGAGTGGTGGCATACGGCGTAGCTTGCGTTATTTGGCTGGAACTGTTGTAACTAGTTTTCGTGGTGAAGTCAATGCTGCTGTAAATGGCTCCATCAGAAAGCATGGTAGCGGTTTTATCTCCTTGCCCTGGCACTGGAGGCAGCACATCTGTGGTGAGCACAGGAGAATAAAAGAAATCATTGATGCACAGGAAGCCTGAAAGTATCAAGGTTTAAGATGAAAAATAAATGTGTCATTTTGCACGTTTGCATTTCAGCTGAGACAGGTCCATGAGCCAACGAAGGGAAGATGATATACAACCATTGCGAAGCTATCAGCATCTGTGACAGGCCTACCACTTGTCCTTCACGTCTCACTGCCTAAAATCATCTTTATTTTTTATTTTTATTTTTTTTTCTTTTTTTCCGATACTTTCAACTGTGAAAGTGAAGTTTGGAATATTTCTCTACTGAAGAATGTTTTCAATTGTTCATTCGATGTCAGAACCAATGAAACTGTCTGGGCTTCAGGGAAATGATGAAAGGAGTAAATCTACAAATCACAGAGGAAACTTTCCCAGCAAATATGTAGCAAAAATCTTAAATGGATACCACAGCTCTCATAGTAATTTTTAAGGATATCACCTTGACTTCCTTGAAGTTTTATGCATCAGCTTATCTAATTTTCTTTTGACATTAGCTAGTATATTTCCTGTTTTCATCAAAGGAAAAGCCAGGCAAAAACAAGTTGTTCCTGAAATGTGAAAGGAAATCTGTTATTCTGAAGGGATTTAAGTGATCAGTCTCTTAAAACGGCAAGGCAGTCTTGATAATGGAGTATGACTTGTTCAGATATCCAGTACATTTACCTGAAAAACAGTACAGCATATTCACTTAAATACCTGATGACTTTCCCACATCTTTTGAATCCTACCACACGCTGCAGTTTGTACCTTTAATGAGTTACATTGGCAGTCTTTCTCCTTACTAAAGATTGTAGTGACATTTGCTGGTGGGATACTAGAGTTAGAAGTTGAGACTACTGAAGTGTGAAGAATCTAATGATGACTGGCATGATGTCCCGAGAAGAACCACAGCTTGGCAGATAATCCTCCTCCTGCTCTCTCAGAGGTCAATATTTCAAATGCTGCTACTTTTACAATTTATTTAGATTCTGAAAAGTTGAATTAATTCTGGAATCTGCTTGTTAGAAAAGTGCATCATTTATATGCCATTTGCTTTATATAGTGTGATGACAGAAATGAATTCCAGCTGGTATGGAATAATCGATAAAATCTGCACTCCTTTAATGCGGATTCTCAGATCTCATTTTAGGTATCACAGATGTTTTAATATACCTTAGGCCCCAAAGAGAAAAGAGAAGGGTTTAGGTTCCATTCCAGACTCAGACACAGATACTGTGCAATCTAATGGAATACAATTGGTCTCTCACTGTCTCAGGATTTTTCTAGCAATGAGATATGATAGCACTGTTTCCTTCCACTGATTTTTTATTTTCCCCATGAGTTGAACACTTACACTACAGAATTATTTTCTGCTGCACCTATGTGTGCAACGTGAATATTTTAATATAAACCCTAACATCTGCATCTCAGGGTAACAACATAATATTAGCAATTAATATGGCAATAACAAGTGTTCAGTAAATAGGCTGCAGAAAGAGAGATTAAATTTAGGTCTATTGGCACGATCTATTTTTGCCAACAACAACAACAAGGAGAGGGGAACAATCAAGTGTTTAAAATGCCTAAATTATATTAACATATCTGCAGAAAAATTTTAAATGCAAAACCTGTTATAATTAATGCAAACTACAACTCATCTTTCAAAACTGGGTTATTATTAGCTACCTACATGTATCCAATGCACTGTATGCATGCGTGTGCAGGTATCCAGGGCAGCATACAATCACAGAAACATCTATGTGTAAATGCAGCATGAGATATGAGAGTCAAGTGCAGTCCTATCTTTCACGTAATTCATCCACATTATAAAGTTTCAGCCTTTCTGCAGTTGGTTTATTCAAAGCATAATGAATCACAGAATCATGGGGTGGCTGAGGTTGGAAGGGACTTCTGGAGGTCATGTGGTCCAACCCATTGCAGATTGCTCAGGACCACGTCCAGGTGGATCTGAAGATCTCCGAGGATGGCGGAGACTCCACAACCTCTCTTGGCCATCTGTGCCAGTGCTCAGTCACTTGCACAGAAAAGATGTTCTCCCCGATGCTTAGATGGAATCTCTTGTGTTAATGTTTGTGTCCACTGTTTCTTGTCCTGGCACTTGGCACCAATGAAAAGACCATGGCTTCATTCTCTTTGCTCCTTCCCTCCAAGGATTTGTACACATTGATATGACACCCCTAAGCCTCCTCTTCTCCAGGCTGAACAGACCCACTGGACTGAAATCCCATGGACTGAAATTTAGTAAGTAAATTCTGCTGTTGATGCACAAAACCATAGAAGTGCAGCTCAACCTGCATATATTGGATCTGCAGTCTGATAGAAGTAAAAATTAGCAAAATGCACATCTCTTTCAAGTAAACAGACATAAATCTATCTTTTAGAGCATGTTTCTAGTTGCTGAAGAGATGTCATCTCTAGGTAGTCAATTTTTAATGAAGACCTACACATTTACACACGCTTGAAAGGAAAGCTGCATTGTTTCCAACCAGCCAAGAATTGCTGTCTGTCTTAATATTAAAATGAAGTTCTACAAACTTTCTGGAAATTTTCAATACAACCAATACAACCACTGATTATTTTTTTTTTGTCCTCAGTGAGACATACACACGAAGCACTCAAAGAGCTACTATAGTGCCACTTTATAAAATGCCATAATCACGTAGTAAAAATCAAGTGTGATTTTCCCACCTAGTTGTCACAGCAGAAAAAACTACATTTCAGACTGAAGATGGAGATGTTTCCCACTGCACATTTCCCACCGGGTAGTTCCAAAAGCTTTCCAATACCCATCTTGCTTTGTAACTCCCAAGATTATTCCAAAAGTTCTAAAGTATTTTTCTGAAGATATCTCTTTCTTGTTGTCTCAGTACTATTTTGGGTTCTTACGTGATTCCAAACGTAACCTCTGCTTCCCATTCAGTCTTGCTCTCAGTTGCCTATCCAGCACATAATGTGGATTTCACTCTTAAAGACAATGTTAGAACTGCCATCCTCAGTTTCTGCTCCAGAGCGACTGATTGCATCCCTACAGTTTTCAAAATTCTTACAGACCTTTAATGCTACCCCAGACCTTTTAACCGAAAAAGAAGCCGAAGTTCTATTAGTAAGTTCTACCTAGCATAAATAGAACGTTTATGTTAAGTTGTATTAAAAGACATCTGAGTTCTGACCCATTTTTAATGCAGCTGCTGAAATAGATATGGTTAATCAGTCCCAAAACAGACAGAATAAAAGTGTGAGCTGGACAGAAAAGATCATGGGTAGAATTAAGCCCCTGAATTTCCAACTGTTGCATTTCTTGGACAAATTTGGACTTATGCCTCATCCACCCTGGAGCTAAAAGCTTTAAAACATACTTCCAATCTTTTAAATCTCATAGAGCCAAATGCTAAAATAAACTGGTAATTTTTCTGTATTATGTGAACTCATGAAAAGATGGAAAAATACTGGATGGATGGAAAATATTTATTTTCAAGATATTCACTACAAAGAAGCTGGCAGATATTCAGTTGTCTTGTAAATATTATCAGAACTCTTGTTTATTTTATAATATATTTGTAAGACAAGAGTTTTTAAACATTCTTTAATGGAAAATAAATCAAATTAAATGTTTTAATGTAATTTGAAGTCAAAATAGTCAAACCACAGTGAAGAAGTTTTGCACAGGAATTCATAACCAAAGTGAGGGATTGTTTTCAGAGGTGGATTTTGATACCATTCAAAATTAAAGAGATACAGTAAAGTGGACACTTTGAAGTCAATTTTAAATCAAATATTTAGCCAAACACAGGAAGAACTACGACAGCATAAAAATATTACACAGTCTTGATCTAGATGTTAACTAAGAGAAATCAATTTTATACTATTTGGTGATTTAACAAAATGAAACTGACCTCCACGACTGAAATTGGCAAGATCATTGGGTCCACTAGTGCTGTTGTTTACTGGCAGACTTGTGGCAGGCCAAGAGTCTGCAAGCCAAGGATAACTGGGGTCACTTGCATTCAACAGACCTGGTCGACTGAAGCAGAATAAAAGAAAAAAAAAAGAACAAAAAAGACATATATATGTATATATATGAACAACATTAAAATATCTGTGAGATAACTCTGGATACAACGATGATTGAAGATGCTGTATAACTTTTTTTTCCTATCATTGTATGTAAGAAACAGTTTAGGAGACTTTAATTTATTTCAAATTAAAATTGTGTAGCCTTTGATGATTTAAAGACCTTGAGCAGTTAATTAAGGATATATACAAATCAACTTTGTCAGTAGAAGTGGGACTAGGCATCAGTTGTGATTCTGCCAGAATCCAAATGA
>VXAV01005235.1:80575-116783 GCA_013399715.1 Alectura lathami
GGGCCGAATGATAAAGTACCACCTCAAGGGAACAATCACTCAAACTGATTGCTCCGTATCAGCCATTTCCAGGACTTTGGGCTACTATTTCTTCCTTCTCTTGCATCCCAAATGCATGCCTGTCATCTACAGGCTGGTAACTCTTTCTTTAAGCACTCTTGTGTGGTTCAGAGGCAAGGAGCTTTGAGTAGGATTAATGGAAAGTCCACAGCTATCTTTATCTGCCACTACTGCATAGCTTTTATATCCCTATAATTTCAAGCTCTGCAAGCAGTATTAAACAGCAAGTATGTTGAAAGAGAAGCTAAACACAGGCCATAAGGCACTGTGTCTCTCTCACCCCAGGATAAACAGCCTGGAATTTAGCAAGGCATGTGGATTGTTTGTATTTGTATTTAACAAGGAAAACAAATCATGTCATGTAAATGCCCCCCTCCCCCAAGCAAAAACCAAAAAATCACCCATATTTCTAACACTTTTCTAGATTATTAATACACCCATGTAGTTGGAGCAACACCTATAATCATTGTACTTTATTTCTGATAGGCCCCCATCTGGTACAATCCCTAAGAGAAACATAGGTTTCTATGGAAACAGCAATAAGAAGATCCAGCATCTTTCTTGCCACATTCACTAGCTCTCATTAGGCCTAATCTATTTTTGCTAAAATATTGATTAAATAGGAGATTGGAAGTTATTACCAGAGCCTAATTACAATCTCCATATTGGCAAAGGGAAAATAGATGAGGATATATGGGTCTGTTATCAGCTTTTATCAATTTCAATTGAGTAGCCAAAGTTGTGGAATCCAGTCCTATCAATCTACAGCCTATTCATCATTCATGAATCATTTATTTTGTGATCGATTAAGTGTAATTGTTCACTCACAGCAATTTAGGGGGAGCCAATAAGGAGTCTTAAACAACAGCAACTTCATTTGCTAATGTCTAATTAATGCAATAAACATCCTAGTAACAAATGAACACATTCCTTGTGATATTTACTACACATTTCTTCCAGGGCATCTGGGAGATATGAAACATCTGGGCTTGATTCCTCCAAAGTGCACAACAGCTAGATGATTAAACCTTGTGGTAAGCTACTTAACTCCTTCTGCAACTGGCAGTCTTATAAAGGATCATTTAATACTCAAGTGCATCACCTGCAGAATTTTCAGATTCCTAATTTTAGAAAGATGGTGGAATGACTTTTATAAAAAGAAACATACCTTCCATTGCTCATTAGTCCTCCATCTCCTCTTTGGAAAGTGACTGTATTTTGGTTGGAAAAACAAAACAAACAAACATACACACACACATATAAGACAGGCAGAAATCGATTAGTTATAAATATAAGCAACAATTCAAATTGCTCAGTATCCAAGACTGGAGGCCTCTTGGCATCATCACAAAACCAAGTACAGAAATTATAAGAAAAGGATCAAGCACATTAGGATTACAATTTATTTAGCATTCGGCTTACATTATTGATTAACAACAATTTTTTCTGTAGCTTGCAAGGCAAGCCACTCAGCTGGGGAGAAAATCCTGACTTTACCATAGGCCCCTTCATATGACTTTGCATTGCAAGACCGTGCCATGTGATGAAATTGTTTTCTTGGCACGCTTTTGCTTCAGTACATAATGACATTGCAGCAGTGAGTTAATAACATCATGTTGTAATGCAGTCATATAATGTCACCACACAAATATGCCATTTCCCAGGATAAATACAAAGAGGTGGCAGCTCTATTAGAGCTGAAGGGGTGGAAAAAAAAGCATAAAGCTGCAGCATTTCCATCAGCAGCACAGTGTAAGAACCAGCAGGCACACACAAATGCATACATGCCAGTATCACAGAGAAGAAAAACTGTTTTCAGTCTTGCGATTAGGGACGCAAAGGATACGTTGTGGCCCCACTCATGGGTATCTGACAAAAACCAGCCTATTCCTTATTTACCTTATTAACAGGATTACATTTCCGGGCAATATAGGTACATTCACATTACTGTTGCGATGCTAATTGACAACATTTGATGCTCCTTTTTGAAGTGCTAACAAATATTTTGAATCAAGGTCAAGAAATTACTCTGGTTCTCAGTGACAATATTCCATTATTTATTGTTGGGCATAGGTAGGGCTGACAATTACATTATATCACTGTTCTGGGCACCTGCATCCTTACAGGTCTCTGACAAGATGAGGGTTAGGACTTCAGAGAGGAATGGATGAGTCTATGGCCAACTTAATTTAAAATAGATCCCAGTTCGGAAATGCTATTTACCTTTCTTAGACAGGCATCTTCATTATTAAATTATATCTCCCAGAATATTTGTAGCATTTTCCAAACATTAGTCCAAAGTTCAAAGATTAGTCCAGATTCAAGATTAGGCTTTCTATTATACATGTTTCTAACCAGACTAAGCTACTACATCCAGTAGAAATGCTATGATCATTAAAAAATTATCAATGACATAAATCCACTGGTGAAATACTTCTGATACCTTAAGAATATTTGTTACTTCATTCATTCCTAGGGTAATTTCACAGTATACATTCAGTGAAGGGGGCAAAACTAACTCATTTGGAAACCCTGCTGAAGAGTGCTTGGGTAGGGTGATTAATTACCTGTCTTTACAGAACAGACTAATATCAATATCAGAAAATCACTGCAGTCATATGTCACATCAAAATGGTTAATAGCTGAATTTTGAAAGGATGTAATCAAATCAATTAATGAACAGAAAATCAAAATGCAGGTATGGGAAGTATTAAATAAAAGTCTTCTTTGAAAAACAAGATGTTAAACACATTTCAGCTAATTAACTTCAGAGCTGATGTTACCTTCGTTCACATTGCTTTTTAACAAGCTGTCAAGTGGCTGTATCACTCGTTGCTTAAATGCAAATAATCTGAAGTGTTTTGGATAATATGTGTGAATATGTGATGAGGTGGTACTGACCAGCTATGTTTCAAACTATGTTGGTTAAAAGAACATTAACACTTCAGTACAAGTGCTGATTCCTTTCTCCTTCTCCCCTTCTCATTTAATACTCTAAACTTCATTTGCAAAGCAACAACAAATAAGGAAAAAGAGAAACAAAGGCATATTCAATAACAAACCTTGTAAATAAAGTTTACAGTTTTAAGGGAATTACACTGCAACATATTTTCTGAAAAAACTTCCTGGGATTATTCCTTATTTCAACTACAGACTACCAGAAATAATTTTAAAGTACTGTCACCAATTGCATAGCACTTACATGTGTGATATTTAATCTGTGTATGTCATATGGGAAAAAGAAAAATCAATACCTATGGTCTCAAAAACACTTATATTGCTAGTGTACCTCTGTAAAACAAAGCTAAAATGGAGGAGCTAGTAGGAAATCACAATGTTTGCCAGACACATTCTATTTTCTGTTCAATGAGGTATGGAGAAAACTTGAAGGTGTGCTAGGAGAAACATATCAAGAAGACATGACATCAAAACCTCTGCTCTAGAGTCATAATTACTGCAGCATGGCTGTGGTATACGAGCTTATTGAGAAGAGACAGGTATTACAGCACTTATTCTCTTTCCAGCCACCCATGTATCCTAGTGGTAGCAACCATTTCCTGTTCTTTTCCTACATTAAACAATCTTATGACCTCCCAACCTAAATACTGTCTTCAGAAGAACATGTCTTGCAGTTACACAATTTTCTAGACTTTTCAGACTGTGCTTAGCTTACATATTGTGTCTGGAATTGGGAAGGAACACATGTTCCTCCATTTACCCTCCTCCCTGCATACCAATGCAAGGTTGGTTATAAACTTAATGTGAAAAGAAACATGAGAACATTGTAATTACTACTCTTGGTGGAAAAGGCTCTGGAATATCAAATAAACTAGCCAAAAGTCCTCTTGGAATAAGTGAGGAGATGTCACCAAGGATGTCACAGAAAATAAAAATCATATTCCTGATGACTTCCATAAATGGGCGACCTTAGGGTGGATAGAGAAGGTGCCTTTCCTTTAGCATCAATATTGTGAAAGGAAAGACAGCTAACAACAGAAGATGTGGTCAGGCTGCCAACATAAGCACTATGTTTATCATTCCTGCCATACGTTTTGTCAGCATTTTTGCCTGCGGTTTGATTTCTGCAATTACAAAACGAGTCTAAATGCCTGAATAGGAGAATACGTAATGCAGTGCAGACTTGTAGATGTCACTGTAAAAATAAAGCACACAGACAGCTGGCTTTATTCATCCTGTCTCCACTTCAAAAAGATGTAGAGTAAATTCAAGGGGCAAAGTAAGAGGAGAAAGGGACGGATGTCCGTATCACTGACCTACCCATCTCCCTTGCTTTTTTTTATTACCGAGGAAGCAAAAACACTTTTTCAGCATTCTTTGCATCTGATATATGTTCTGAGAAAGGCTGCAGACCTGAGGGATGAGATTGGTTTTCAAAAGAAGATGAAAAAATAACCTCTGCAGAGAGAGATTTTGGAGGAATCCCCACTAGCATATACTTAAAGGACTGTTAGAGTGCAGAAATATAATCCAAAGTGCTTTTTAAATGCATAAATATATAAGGAAATTATATTGTATACATTTCAATGAAGAATGGCTATGTTAAAGACCTTTTTAAATGCTATTATTAAATATATAAGGAGATGTCCATACTATTTACTAATATTATCTGACAAGGTTAAACTTAATCTTCCTGCCTGCTAGGACTGGCAAAATATGAATGTATAGTAAGCTGACATTTTGAGTCAAGAAAGCTTTAGAAAGCTTTCTGTATGCCTATCTCTAGTAGGCCACATTTTCCTACCACAAATGAAAACTTTAATGTTGCCAGCCAAGTCTCATTCCTTTTTCTGATAAGCTGTTCCTCAAATATGAATGTAGATTAATCCTCTTTTAACAAGCATTAACTCAGAACAGATAATCAGCATTAAAAAATTCCATCAAATCTTCTGCCTACCTTTGGACAATTCTGTCACATAACTTATCCTCATTTAACAGCTTCAGAGCTGAGCATAAAATGTGTAGCATTCTGTAATTCTCTAAAAGTTTTTAATTTGTTTTTTGTTTACTTGGTTTCATGAAATCTTTAATCCCAAGGAGCAGTAGTCACTAAATAAGCTTACCTACTCTTAAATGAAAACACATATTTACTTTCCTTGCATGATTGATGGCCCAGACACTCTTGAAAACACCTGAGTATTCAAGTGAGCAGTTACTGGCACAACGAGTTTGAAGCCATAGGAAAGATAAGGAGATAAATGAAATCCCTCTTATTTCTACAAATGATTTCTGTGCCTTTGTTGTATAAGTCATTATACCAAAATGTGAAAAGAGAATTGCAACTTCCAGTACTACATAAACAGATTCTGTTCTGTCATTGTAATTATTTCATTGTCATTGAAACAACTAATCTGTTATATGAGAAGTAGTCAGAAGTCTCTTTTGTGACACCTAAATTTTCTTGTGTATGGTAGAAATTCACAGTGCATGTTTATATTTGACAATCTGAGCAAAGGGTAACCATAAAAACAAAGAAAATTAGTGTAGTAGTTGGTTTAGCTTCTTCAGAAACTCATAAAAGTATGACCAATTCATTCTTTATATCACAGAATAGACCACTAAAAAGGAGTAACATTTGCATTTAGTGTCTCTGTGACTATTTTGTTTTTGTTGATGGCTTGTCATGGTCCCCAAATGGTATACTTCTTCTATAGCTGCAGATCATCACACTGCTATGAACCAGGTAAGCAAAACACTCATCTAATGAACATGACAGAAAATTGTATGTTTTGTAGCACTGATATTAACAAGAACCAATACCTGGGGTATTATGATGGAGGAAAGCGAAGTGGAGAAAGAGTGATGTAGAGAATTGCGACTGAGTTACTACTGGAGACAGTTCAGCCACAAATAAGTTAAAAGATTTAGCTATGCCCTTCAATGTCCCATTTTGTTTGTGACCATCTGAGCAATCAATACAGGCTTATGAAAATGTTCACAAAGACAGAAATCTTAACAAATTTAACTTACTTATTCTTCTCTGGCACAAATCTTTACCAACAGTGTGATATTCACTGTTTGTTCTTCTCTATAGAATATTACAGTAGTTTAGTCATGCAGCAAAAATTATACCTTTAACCTGAAAACGATCAGATAGAACCGTTTTGGCAAGTAATTATACCTGCTCAATGCAGACTTCTAAGCAACTATATTTAGAATTTTAAGTTCCCCATATATGCAAATAAAACTGGAAAAAAAAAAACACAACAAAATGAAACAAAAAAATTACATCAGATACAACTGAAAAAATATGTATTTTTTGTTCAGAAGAAGTGTGTGAAACAGAGAAAATAAGTAAGTGTTCTACTAATACTTTCAACCTTCTTATTACACAGTCTACTCTGCATGTTGTGTCTTTCTATAGGAAGAATTTATAGCAGATGTTTGAAAACAAAGTGCGCGTTTTCCAAAGTCTGCATATAGTAAGAAAAATTCATCTTCAGTAAAACTTTACTGACAGCTGTCTCTGAAGAGATTCTGAAAGCTACATGCCACTGTCTAAATATTTAGATCTGAAACTAATTTAGTGTTTATAAATCGTAACTTTGAAGAGAACAACAAACCTCTGAATGTCAACAAACCTCCACAAGCATAGATATATTTGTCTATACAATACTACCAATTGCAAATTAAAATATTAGAGAACTCAAGATGCCTCTTAGGGAACCCTAGGTATAAAGATGAAAAACATGGAAAATGTCTGTACTTCCAATTTTAGAAAAAAAAATTCTTTTTGAACTTGATAACTGGATGATCTAGGTTCTCAGTGCCTTTAGAAACTATTGTAGATCAGTCAACAGAACTATGTATTGTTAACAGATACAAAGTCCATGAGAAGTCAAAATTATTTTTAAAAACACAAATTTTGGCAGTGCCTCTGACATATCCTAGTTATCCAGCAAACATGGACCAGCCACACTGAATCATGCACATTAACAGCAGATCCCGTGTTGTGCCCATGTCAGCTCCAAATACAATGGGAAAAAATTACCAGTTACAGCCAGCTGACAATGGCACAATCATAGGAACCAAATTTAAAATGCACTATTTAGTTAAAAATAAAAATAAAAATCCTATGCTATGTCTCAATAAAAAGCAAATAAAGGATTTAGAGTACGATGTGTTGTACCACAACTTGTTCTGACTTGGACAAACATACCAAGAAGCCAGAAGGAGCAATTCCTGTGCCCCCACAGCTCCTCTCAGTACAGCTTTCCCTCGCAATGGCACAGGCCCCTGCTGCAGACACCACCTTCGCTCAACTGCCTCAGCAGTCATCTGCTCTTTTGTGCTTAAGCAAAACACTTGTGTTATGGTTTAGATCAGCAAGAGGTTGCAAGCAGATAGCAGAGCATGAGGACCGGCTCCACAATGCAGTTAAAAGACTGGCCTCTGTAATGTGGATGGCAGAGGTGACAGAAGAGACAGCTTTGACCAATGCAACTAAGGGCCCATGCTACACACAAAAACCCTAACAGACTTCTGCTAGCAAATGCTGAAATTTACCAGCCTTTCACACTGTAACATAATTATTTGTTTATGACACTGAAGCTTGGGTATGAGGGCAGAAGCTAATTATTTGTATTAATTATTACTATTCAGTGTATACTCTACTTTTCTTGGCTGTCCATATGTTGACTAAGTTGTTTGCAACCTGCTGTTTCTGCCTTACTTCATTCATTCTTCACATATCTTTAATCACATTTACGATAATGGTCTACTGTATGCTATGCTTATTAAAGATATGAAAAATAGGGTATCAGCTTTAGATGGGGTAGGTAGAAAAAACCATATGCTTCAATTTCAAAACCACTGTAAATTAAACGTGTACATAATCACTAGATAGCCTGCAGATCTGAACACCTCAAGGTAAGGCTGAGGTATACATAACTAACAGCTAAAGTAGAAAAAAGTACTACTTCTCCAGTTAGACATTAAAAAAATATTCCAAGTACATTCTCTGAGTTTTAAAACCAAAATTTCGTCATAGGTGACTAATGCTTGTTTATATTACATTTGTTCAAGAACTGTGTCCTGCAAATTACCTTCAAAACTTCATTATTTTGAAGAGTTAGACCAGTAAGAAGCATGGCAAAAACATGGATGGTGGCAGATTTTATGTTATCCTGGAATCGCTAAGGGAGTAAATGCTACAGTTTTATCACAGATAGGTAGCAGAAGTGTTTCTCCTTGTGTTTGGTTTTAATTCTGCATACCTCACACATTTATAAACACTTTGCTAATGTATGCAATGATGTGTTGGTGAGGTAAGAGACAGACTAATGGACAGTACCTGCAGGGGTGAAGGTGAAGGACTGAACTGCAAAACAAGAAAGCAAACACATTATGAGTTACACACCCCAATAACAAGCGCTAATTGCAGGGCACAAGTTTCCTCCGGAATTTACTCAGTTGTAGTTTAAGATCATATGCAGGACATAACACTTGAGCTTAAAGCACTAGCCAGCCAGCAGCCAATGAGAAATGACAGTTGGATAGGTGAGCAGTGGATTTAGACAGGCACGTCTAAAGACAGTTTTTGTGTGGACATGCTGTTCTGCAAATTGTAAACATTACAAAGAATTTAGAAACATGATTTGTTATGAACTTTCCTTGCTGAAAGCATACACAATGTCTCAATTCCAATAATGGGAACATCATGTAATGATGCAATGTTCACATCACACTTAGATGCAGCAAACATCATGAGAAGGAATGCGTAGCAGGAGACACACTGTTTAAAATCACTGCTATAATCAACTACAGGTACGTATTTTAAGGTACAAAGTACTTTTTTCTCAACTCTCCCCCCATATATGCCAGGTCACACACTGAGCTAATTCTGCGTGGTAAAAAAGAGTAGTCTCAGCTTGTGTCCAAAGTTTATCTATATGATTTCTTCCAAAGAGAAATAACAGTACAACTCTCCCTTAATATGAAAATTCTTGGGATCTAAACTACTACTTAAACTAATATCAGCACATGCGTAGGCATTTGTGTTATATGTTAGATTATTAATTTATACCACCTTTCAAAGAGTAAAAGTCACTGTTGCTAAAGAAGAGAAAAATAACTTCATCAAAAACATAAACTATGAATGATACAGGCCACACAGTCACACAAGGTGAAGTTCCACAGAAACTGAATTTATCTAAGAGCTGCTGTTATTGAAAGGATCTCTTTTCTCTCTGCTTCCACTGTGCTGACTTTCGTGCTTGTTTGATCTCTTCTAGGGCTGCTTCATTTCAATAAGCCAGTATAAAACTAATTCAGCAGGGATGAGACCAGGAAGGACTGAACCCCCCCCCAAGCTCCTAAACCTATGAATATTTTCTTTCTGGTTTAGTGAGTCCAGTCAGGACCTTGAGGAGGCTGATGATGGCTAACACCAAGGTGTGGAAGCATAGGAATGATTGGGAGCAGGGAATGAATGTTGGGTTTTCACAGTAGCAAGGTATTAGAGATGTTTAAATACCTAGGACATCTGTGTCTTCTGCCTGGTGTGTGACAACTTGTAAATAGTGGAGTACCAGTGTAACTTTAATCTCATATAACGTCAACATTAAATATGCTGTGTCCTCAGTTGTGCAAATCTTGCTCAAAGGGGAAGTGTTTTCTTTTTACAAGTATTATGTCAGTACCACAAGAGAAACTACCCCAATATTTGAAGAACAACTTTTTCATGTTAAACAAGGCTTCAGAGCAACCCATTTTATAGCAACTCTATATTCATAGAATCATAGAATCATCATATGGCTTGGGTTGGAAGGGACCTCAAAGATCATCTAGTTCCAACACCACTACCATGGACAGGGCGGCCAGCCACTAGCTCCCTAGATCAAACTGCCCAGGAACCCATCCAGCCTGGCCTTGAACACAGCCAGGGATGGGGCATCCACAACTTCTCTGGGCAGCCTGTGCCAGCGCCTCACCACTCTCTCAGGGAAGAATTTCTTCCTGATATCCAACCTAAACCTCCCCTGACTTCATCTGACTTCCTAAAAGTCCATAAGAATCCTGAAGAACAGAATAATGCAGAATACAGATAATTTGGGGGAGGAAGAAAATCTCACTTAGTAAATTTATTTTTCCAAATACAATTCTCAAAAACTAATTTGTAACTGGAGCAACACATTTGATGCAAAACGGATCACGCTGCAAGGGCATTCCAGGGTGTTCTGCCTCCAAGACAAAACCTTTTATGGCTTCTGCCAAAGGTAAATTTTGACCACACTTTACTGACTAATACATCACTTTCTTCTACTCCAGTTATAGATATAGAATCATTGATTAGGTACCTCAGTTTATTTCCCATGCACATGGCTCCAACAGCATGGAACTGCATGGGAATGAAGAAGGTTACCAAATATTCTTTCTGACCTTCTTGTAAGAGTCTAGTCTAACTCACATCTGAGCACATAAATGGAGCTGGACCGCTAACAGAGTGCCTTCTGAGCAAGGAATAATCCTCTTTGTACTTTTTTTTTTTTTTTTTTTAATGCTAGATGTGCTGAAAATGTGAAAATAAAGACTGTCTTATGATAATGATGAGATGTGGTACCGAGCAATGCATTTAAAGCTTCTCATACACCAGCATTTTCACAACATACATTTAAAACAAGCATACAAAATTCACCCGGGCCACCTTTACTGTAAGCTTAACGTGTTTTTTAAGTAGGTTTAACAGCACATATTCTCTTCATGATGGAACCTAATGAGGTAATAAAATAATAGTTACTGTTCTTACCAGCATAATTACTGAGCCCCTTCCTCTTCTTTCTGCGCCAGTACAGCCAGATGCTGAAACCCATCAGAATTACCCAACATGCACCACCGATGCCAGCTATAAAGGCAGGCTGTTTGACAACATCAGTGATTTGCTCGGTTATGCTGTTGTTGTTTTCAGTGATGACAACTTCATTACGGCCTCCTGCACAAAAGAAAATCGACAGAACATTGTTATCTTGGATTTTGTAATGCAAACAGGAACCAGATACTAAAAAATTAAAATTTAAAACAAACAAACAACAACAACAACAACAACAAAAAGAGTAATGCACCTCAAAAGAATTATCCACAGTAGGAGAGCTTTAATGAGTACTAATGCACACCTGAAAACCAATGTTTCTCATAAGTAAATCCATAATCTACTGCAATTTTGCCAGGATGCATTTGAAAAGATAGCTTTATAGCATTCTCCCAGATAACTTCACAGATGCCAGTCTAGGGACTTTTCTTTTAACAGTATAAATATTTTTATGGTTTTTAAAAAAAATTTTTAATACAATTATAGACAGAATAACATGATGAGAGAATGGACCATAGGTAACCAACTTTAAAAAACAAATCAAATGAGAAATCCAAACATAAGACTTGTTACAATATCAAAAGGCAGTTCAGTTCTTTCTTTCATTGTCATCATGCCAAAAATTCTTAACTCAATTTTTTTTTTTTTTGCTGCAAGCTTCCAACTTTAAAATAAATTTTAAAAATATATGAATTTTTACTTGAGGAAAAATGCCTTTTCCAGCAATTAATTCACGGAGAAAACAATCCACATGAATCCTAAGCACACCAATTTTGACACAAAGCAGAAAATAGCTTGGATAACTGTAAGCTCTAAATCACAGGAACTTATGCTATTTTTTTTTCACCCAGAATAGGCATGAATAATTCTTAACATCAACCTGTAAGAAATACTTATGACATGTGGAATACCAATTAAAGTGATACGTATCAAAAATAACTATGTATTACCTTAATTGTGTCTACTACCTTAGAAAACTGTAAATTTCAATAGATGCTCCCATTGTTGTGTTTTTTTTTTTTTTTTTCCCTCTTCCTCTAAGAGGGAACTATTCTAAAAGGAAAAGCCCAGTGTCTGGCTTGAAAACAAATGCTCATTAAAAATACAGACAGAAATTCAGTCATTTTTCTATTTCCAACACCCCCTTCTCAAAAATGTTTATTTTTAAAATTAGGAAATGTGGAACACTTTTTCTGTTTTGAAGACTCTTGATTCTATTTGTATTTGATATAAACTGCCCACATCTACATTTTTGACAGTGGTGAAGGAACCGTCCATCATTTACAGTAAATGCATTTATATATCTCAATCCTTGAAATGCATGCACAATACTATCCGATGCCTGTATGCATGCAGAAGATTTCAGGCTGCAAGAGCAGCTACTGTACTGAGACAGAAAAAAAACCACTGTGATTCTCAATTATGAGTCTATCACATACATAGAGGTAGTTGAATATAGCAATCAAACATTGAAACGGTCACTCAGAGTGAATTACTACAAGTGTTGTAGCATTATGCCTTGCTGTGAAAATGTATATATTCCTCTTCCATAATTCAGCAACAGTTAAATGTACTGCTCCCTTCTTTAAGCAAAACAGCTGCTGTGACAGCACAGTGGCTTCACCCAAGAGCAAACCGACAAGGTCCTTTCCTAAAGTAGATGTGAGAGAGTCCGAAACTTTCAGCTTTGTTTCCATGGATGATTCTTCACAGGAGCCAACAGTTTAAATCTGCAAGATTGTGACTGAGAACCCAACCCAGGGATCGTCAGGCTGCTCATGCCTTCCCTGCCTGCATCTGCATCCACACCCGGGCATCGGCCCCAGCACAGCGCTGCCCAAGCAAAGGCACAGGGTTATGTCCTGTGCTAAGCTCAGAGCTGTATTCAGTTACTTCAGAAGAAATGTGATGCACTGCATCACACTGCTATAACACCATTAATGATCTCTATGATTTTATTAAGCTTTCTCTCTTTCATCACCATGTCAATATTTAGCAATGATGACTGTCTGCTTTTGCACACAAGCTGATGAAACTGTGCTAGAGCACGGCTTGCTTTCAGTAATTCTACTGAAACAAAGGCTAAAGAAACAAAGCAGGCTTTCCACAAACAAAACAGCTCCCACAGAAGGATGCTGTTGCTTGCTAATTGAGAAAAAGCCTTCACCATGTATCAGTCTATACTGGGTCGATCTGGTAAGCTTCATGGGTGTCAAGCTCTGCTAGCTGCAGCTGTTCCTTCCCAAGCGTTCCTATGTTGGCTTGCCACTATAAAAAAAAACCAGTATCACGCACATAACTTAGCAAGCGTCAATGACAAGGAAAAGCTGGGAGGTAGCGATGGCTTCTTTGTCACTTTTCCCCCTTTTTTGTTGCCCATGGAAACAACCCATAGGTGCAACCCAGTGCTAAGAGAGGAAGTGCTGAAGAGGAAAACTAATAGAAAGAGGCACTCTACAGCATGCTCTTCTAAGCACACAATTGATTTTCTAGTAGAAATCAACATGGGAGTTGATGTCGCTCTAATTGCCATTAACTTTCAAGTTAATTTCTGTGCCCTTTGGAGGCAAGGTAAGAGCAGTAGGACAGTGAGGAAACACTACTGCTGTGGGGAGAGAGGGCAGGGAGAGGCTTCAGACACACTGGCTTCAGGAGCAGGCGTTCCTGGTCTCAAGAAAAGAACAACTCCAAAGTCTCCAAAATGTTCCAGTGCTGAAGATCCAGTTTTGTGTCTAAGATCAGAAAGCAGTCTTCTGAGGATGGAGGATACAAGAACAAACCACTGAGAGCCTGGAGAGAGGGTTCAGTGGTCTTTCTCCTCTCCCTGTCTTCTAGGAGAAGCTGCAACCTGTCTCCAAATTAACCTCTGAAGTTCATAGTCTGCCTGTTTGTACCTAGCCTTCACTGCCTAGCAGCTATGAGTGTAAAAGTAATAATTCATTTAAATGTCAAAATAACATATGCTTTGAGAATTCAGTGACTGAAAAATAAATGGATACAGATGAATGTTACCCACTGGTGTTTAATAAAATTAATAAAATTGTTGTGGTTTTGGAAAACAAATGACATTCAATTTGTATTTCTTTATATAATATTTAATCAGTAGTAATATACGTTATCCAAGGTACTGGTGTACCATTTCATATACTGCAGGTGTTTCTGTAACAATGCTGTCAGTTCAACTAATTAGAACATAGGCAAGGGAAGTGTGTGACCTGTAACGCTCCATTGTTCCCGAAGACAAAAACATAATGAAATATAATGTCTTCCTCCCATTGGAGAGTAATGAAGAACAAAACTAATTTGTCGGACCAAAAATTAATTAGACACATCAGATTCGATTGTATCTATTACTGTGAAAGTTTGCAGCTGTTCCTCACATTATCATGCCAATGACGGAATGTAAGAATGAAGATGCTAACTGATTAAGAGAAATAATAGCTCTACTATTAACCAATATTGCTGTTATCTTCAATTTTATCTCTGGTATTCCAAACAAAATATTTTAGCATAGCAATAACAGTAGTGAAAATGTTATTCTTGATTCTCTTTGAGTCTTCTGTAACATTTCTCAATATTGAGCTTGAAGTATGGGCACAAAATTCCAGAAACTGTGACACAATTCTTAACTAAAGAAATACTATATTTCCTACTACTCCATATTCTCCTGCTTATACTCTCTGGATTTTGATTAGCCTGATACTTAGACATGGTTTGGGAAGTCAGTAGTTGATTATCCACCATGAAAACTGGTTATTTTCAGAATAACTTCGTAGAAGAACATATCCCATATTTAAGAATAATATCTTACTTACACACTGGAGCCATACGGTTTAGCAACAAGTCTTAACTGTTCTGTGTCACTGACCTGCACCCTCCATAATGTAAAAATCCTGTAGTCCTTCACTCCGTTTGCAAGCTGTTAAGCAGTATAGCTAAGCATCGGGCCATATAGGAATCCACTATAATACTATCACTTGGTAATGTTTTCCCATTCACAGCTCTATTTTGATGTTTTTTTTTTGTTTGTTTAGTACATGTGATTTTTTTTAAAGTGTACCTAAAAATTTCATTTTGTTTTTTTACGTTGCTGATTCTCAGTCAAATGTTGAATGGGACCAACTCAAATTTTCCAGAACTGGTGTGATTTAAACACTAGTACCTTTATCAAGCAAATTTATAGTCGGTGAAATAACTTCCAGTAATTACAACTCCTAGGCAGCAGAAAAACAGAACCTAAATTGAGATATAGACTATAAAATAATAATTACATCTAGCTTTGTGATCCCAAAAGGGAAAACAGAAATGAGAAGAGCAACACCATACAACAAGAAAAGACTTTCTTTTACTTTTCATGTAAAGGACTCTAAAATGTGCCAAGATGCTAGCAGACAGACTTGTTGAAGTAGACATTCTGGAACCATTAAAGAGATAAATAAATATCACTGTGTTTAGCAATGCAAAACTTACTTAGTCTCTAAAGAACCAAGATGATGCCAAGAACCTCTTCTCTTCCTTTTGTAATTTATTTGCACCCTAGCATCCCTTTCCTCCTTCATGTAACAATACAGATATCCCCACAATTAACTCTTGATTATACTAGTCATCTTTTCTACTGAAAAAGACAGGATGAAGGTCTGCACCCAGATGTGGGGCTGAGCATTCTGGCAATCACCCAGCAAAGCACTTCAGTGCAAGTTTAACTCACAGCAGGTTAAGTGGCGCAAGACTACTCACATGCTCAAACTGAAACACACTTAAGTACTTTGCTGGAACAAGCCCAGTGCTTAGCTGGATCGAACCCTTTCAGTAAGGCAAATAAGATGGGCCTGCTCAACGTGAATGCAATGACAGCCTAGAGTCACAACATAAGCTATCTACACAAAGGTTCAAAATTCACACCTATTAGAGGAGAGATTTCTTGCACTTTCAACAACGGAATTCTTGTGTTCTGTTCTAGAAAACTCTTTTCCCCTCTTTTCTTTGGAATTTTTGTGGCAGCCTAATTCTAAAATCCTTGTAACCTCATACTCCCTTCTGCAGTGACAATATACCCAAAGCTTGAGTATCTCTACGTCTGTTTTTATACACAGGGAACCTGAACATTGTTAAACATTGAAGCAACACATAGGCGTTGACATTTTCTAAATGTCTGCACATAATAGAACTGTTTGTGTGTGGGACGTTGTTTTGATAACACTTTCTAGAAAGAATATATTTAATACCAACACCCTAACATACAAGACAAAAAAAAAAGCTTGTTTAAGTAATAACTAAATTAGATCACATAGATGAAAGTAACAAAATTCTTGTATCATGCACTCTGAAGAGGTGCTGCTGTGCACAGCCCAATTCAGTTTTGCTGAAAACCGTCACTTCTCCTATTCTCACCCTTCCCATATTGTTTCCACATTTATATTTCATATTTGAGAAGAATCTCTAAGGAAAAAGAATCTGTGCTTCCCTTTGGTAAGGAAATTAATCCAGCATGGAAACCACTAACAAGAAACAGACATTTCAAGGGCAGAGATGACACTACTACCTGCTCTCTATTTGGACTACAGGCTACTTATTCTTTGACAGAGGAAACTTGTCTGCTTGGGATACCTGAGAAAGATTAAGTTCATATGTTCAGAAAACCAACTGTAAATAGTGCCTTAGGCACCAGCTGTAACAAATAAAGCAATACTGCAGTCATCTGAAAAGGGAGCTGTAGCTGTTAGTTTCATAAATCCATCAACCTGCAAAAGCGGTAAAGTCATTTAAAATATATATATATATCATTTTCACTAGATAATTTGCATTTTCTATAATGTCTCAGCAAAGAAAGAACTAGTTCAGTCTACTGGCTGTGAGAACTCTGCACAACCTCAGCAGGCAGTGGGTTGTTAAAAGCTAACCACCTAGCTCAATTCAAATCCTGTCTTTCGCTCCACAGATTTTTATGCTTCCAGAAGTAATTTCTGAAAGCATTTCTGAAAGTCAAAACAGGCAAAACAAAACAACAGAATAGGCAATCACTTACCAATTATTATGGGTTGTGGCTCACTTTTCACTCCCACACCTGCACTGGTACTTGCAGCAACTTCCACACGGTACTGAATACCTGGATACAGGCCACCTATTACTACAGACCGAATGGCTGCATCTACTGTTTTGTTGATATGAAATCGTGTCTCATTACCTAGGCACCAGATCTGGGACAAAAGTTGATGTGTTAAAAAAAATGTGAAATTCTTCATCCTCTTAAACAACAGCACATAGATATTACATATCAAGGTATTGCATAACAATCACTTCTTTTGATATTTTGGACTTTTTAACAGCGTTACTACCCAGGAGCAGCTGAAGTTGGGATGCTTTAGCTCAGCAAACTACTGCAGATAGAGAAAAAGCAAGCAAACTGCAAAGACGGCTTGCAAACACCACTTTGGACTCTGGTTCTCCATGGAATGCAATGCCTTCCTACACTTAGAAGCACAGAATAGAATTATCCAAGTGAAAAAGATGTGTTACATTCTAATTGAAATCTTGATTAGTAATATATTTACCACCAAATTTTTAAGTAAAGATTTTTTTTTTCACTCTTATTTTCCAGTTGGACAGTAAAAGAACTACTACTGAAATGCTTCTTATAGTAAAAATCTTTCAAAATTCTTTTCAAAAAATTCCTTTTGCTGCACAACAGGGACAAGTGAAATTTCTGAAACAGAGTAAGCACAAACCTGTTGTTTATTACCACTGCTGTGATTACATACATTGTTCAGACATCCAGATATCAGTTCCTGACTCAATTATTTTCTAATTTTGTAATTAAATCTGAATTCATATTTAGTGATGAGAATGGTATATCATTTCAGAGTGTTACTTCTATCTTGTGTATTTATCCATAGACTTTTCCTGAGAAGTTTCAGAACTAAGACTTCTTAGCGATTCTTCCTTTATTAATGTTTTCAGCACATACTGCTTCTGTATTATTAAAGAAAGCATTTGCTACCACTTTACTCAAGAAAATCAATGCTTGAAGGTATCGTATGTACACTACATAATTATAACAGCAGAAGAAAGCATTACTTGTGGAACCACTCTCAGCAATCCGCTGATGATTCTAAACAACATTAATATTCTCTTTACCCTTGTTTTTGACCATTCTCAGTCTTTTATCACACCTTATTATTATTATTTTTTTTTTCTGTGAAGCACTGAGAAAGACTTTGAGGACAAAAGAAACTCTCATTCTCCTAAGCTAATGTAGAGCTTATTTGCAGGGTAGAATGCATTAGGGTGAAAGACTACTACAATTCCTGCTTTCAGTCCTTGTCTATCCTCATCTTGGGACACAGAAGCTATGGGATGCCCCTAATTAAAGTCATCAAATTCATAAATGAATTTACAGGCATTCTCACGCTTGAGCTGGAATCAACAGATATACATTCAATTTGTTAGAAAATGTCCTGTGAAAACTCAGCAGTCATTTTATACTAAAGGAAGCATTAGACTCTTTGCATTAGACTCATCACAGCCAGCACCCTAATTAGGCAGCCACACACAAGGTGTGTAATAGGTAGTGACTCCAGCTGTTTTTCTCAACAGCCCGGAGGTCTGAGCACTCACCTGGAATGTGGCTTTTATTAACCATCAGCCAACCCTGCTTCATATCTACATATTTTGTGGTTTTAGAGTGTGTTTTACTTATTTACCTCTAAGCTCTTGATAGTTAATATTGACTTATAGTACAGTCAGTATCAAGATGAATTAAAGTAAAATATAATTATTAATTAATATGAAAATGAGACCAATATAATATTGGGATTAATAAATCTTAATATTGACTAAAAGCAAAATGAAAGAAGGGCTATGCTAAACATAAATACTGTGAGCATTGCTGCATCCCTCTGATAAAACGATAAGCCATAAGAGGTTGAAGCATGAATTGGTTTATAAGCCAAGCGCTTTCTCCCTTCTTGATGCTGTATTCTCTCAAGACACTTCAGGAACAATAAATCATATATTCCCACTTGAAAGAATAAATTATATATTCCCATATTCACCTGCATCTCAGAAAGATAATACTACCATTTCCACCCTTTGTGGGATTTTCAAGGAAGCTACCCTGCTCTATTTCATTTAAAAAATTCACGTCAGACATAGAAGCTGGCCACAGTGAATATATTTACCAAACTGCATGTTCCACAGTCACAAGCCTGTGACAATGCTGAACCAAGCATGATCATTTTCTCCATAGTCCTCCCCCCCACACACAAATAACACGCTACAACATTTCCATGTTGTGAAAATATACTTGTGCAAAAGAGAGCTTAGTGGGGAATTATAGACTATTACAAAATGTGAAGAGATATATAAGGAATGGATAACTTGAACATTCAAAGCAAAAAAGGAGGAGAAAAGACAACCAATGCAGGAAGCAGTCAAGTAACTAACACTGAATATCCAAACTGTTCCTCAGAACAAACAAGCTAGCACTTTAAGTTGTGAATCTTGACAGAGAGTGTCCCTGGAAGAAGACTTGTATTCTCCCAGAGCCATAGTTCTTGACTTTGACCTTGAAGTGTTAAAATTAGCATTTTTGCTGGGGAGAGGAGCAGTATATGTGCTGCCATCTTTTCAGCCAGATTGAAGACACTCTGAGACAGGGGCTCCACCACCTGTCTTGAGAGTACGGAACCCCTTAGGAAAAACAAAAACAAAACAGAAACAAAAAAACAGCAACTCTTCTCTTTCTTCCAAGGAAAAGGAAGAAAACCTCTGTAAACTAGCTGCCAACTACAACTCTCTTCCAGATCAAGCTCATGTTATTTTTGCTTTTAACATAACAGTACCACTGCTTAAGTGGAAAAAAATAAAATAAGAAAAATCCATAAGCATTCTGTACTCTTTCTCTATATATGTGTGGCAGTAAACGCTGTCAGAACTGGAATCCATAAGCAGTGCTATTGTTCACTAATTCAGGCAGGCTATTTCTTTAAACACATAACCCTCTTATTACAGATCCTTTCTACCTTGTACTCCTGGATGACTCCATTTTGGTGATCTGGAGGGGGAGGATCCCAGGAGATGCTGATGCTTGTACTGTTGTGGTTTCCAACTGTCAGGACGGTAACAGACTGAGGAGGGGCACTTGGAGCTGCACCAAACAGAGGGAACAAACAGAAGCAAGACATTAATCCATTTGCTGGAGCGTGAATTTTGCTGAAACAGTGTAAGTGCAAGCAGTGAATATACAAAGTTCACACTCCCTGCAGGCCTAGGTACGCACATTTTGTTAGGCACTGACAATTTTGAAAAATGCCTTTCTGAAGAGAAGCATTGCAGTGAATGAAGATGTGGAATTTGTGGCAATGGAGAATCAATACAAATCATTCTTCATTTGTTTAGATTTAGCATTTCTTAAGATTGTATTGGAATTATTCTCACGCTTGCGTTTGTTTTCCATAATACACAGTTACCTATACATATGCCAACTAAGTCATAATGTGAGATTGCATCCCCTGCCCTAAAAAGACTTTTGATGGGGAGGTGGGAGTTTAGGAATTTCTGTTTGCTTGTTTCCCTTTTCATTTTCCAAGAAGTCATTAACTGAACATGTTTAAGCATAAAGCTTTAAACCTCCTAGCAGAAAAGGGTTAAAGTGTTTAGGGCTTTACACCACATGTCAGTGAATAGGGGAGGGAGGTGGTAAGTTAGGTCAGATATATATTTATGTCCTCTTTTCACCAGGCAAATCTTTCTTTCTCTTTTGATCCTCGTGTTCAGTTCAACCATCCACAGCTGTTTGGCTGGCCGTTGCATATCAAGGCCATATCTACCAGGCAATTCTTTGCCAGCCCCAATACACTGGCTAGGAGAAAAAAAAAAAAAAAAATCAAAGAAAAAAACAACAACAAAACCCCATAGCTGTTAGTGATCTGAGCTATGCTGGCAAAGCCCCACTTGCAGTGACACCAACAGCAGGGTGCTTTTGTTGGCTTAGGACATGTTTGGGAAGTGGTGCAGCAAGTCGGATAGGGAGAACAAAGTCCCCTCTGTGAGCATCTGCTGCATCCACGCGGGGGCTCTCCCCGCACAGCTATAGCTGCCACCGTGAAGGCACATGTCCCTCCTCGGCCACTCTGCGATATTAAAACTTGTTGTGGCCATTGAGGTAGGCACTGAAACTCCACCGCAGGGGCAAGCTAAGTCACCAACATTGAGTGTGTCATATTAAGGTATGCCCCTGGGGAGGAAAATAAAATTAATAACTGCTGCACTAAATTGGTCCCAGGATCCATCTAGTCCACCTATCCCGGTCCATCTACCCAGGCTTCAAAAAAACTAATAGAAAGAGGCTAGGAAATTGTGGACTAATAAAGCGAGAATATAGTGATAGCTCTCCAGGACAATTTTTCAACTCCTAGCAGCCAGTTGCTTAGAGACTTTCTGTTCCAGGGTGATATTTTTTTTTATTTAATAACTCTTAACTGAAATTTTCTTCCTTGTATTTCTCACAATCTTTGATATGATCTTAAAACATTTAAAATGAAATATGGAAGCCTATGTTGAAGAATATCAGTAGACCTTCAGAACCTAGAATATTTACCACTCTCCTCTGTTTCAGCTTCAAATCTGTATGCACTCTGGTTTTAGGCACCTCATGTTGTGTGGTTCCCCAACTCTAGTGCCCTCTTCTAGATCGTTCCTGTCCAGAGAGGACTCTAGTTGATATGTTCTGAGGGCAACAGGACTCCAGTCTTATGTTTAATAGATACTCCTGACTGCATGAACATCCTTGGACCACTTTGTCTGAAAAGCAGACAAAGTCACTGGTATCTTTGTATTCATGTCTGATAGGTTTAACACAAACAAATGTAGCCATAGATATCATGGGTACAAGACTTTCCTGAGTCATTTCAGATTTCCTTATTTTTTCCTGTGGCCTCTTTGAGACTGGCTATGTTCCCACTTCGGATGGTTCTCAGCACTTGACCTGGCATAGGCCCGAGGAGCTGAGCTCAAATCCTTATCCTAGTAACCTTAAGAGCTGGAGTACCCAGTTGCAAGAATCATACAACTTAAAACTGTGGTATCAAAGGTGAGGAGGAAGGATCCTACACGATTATATAAGGGGAAAAAAAAAAAAAAAAAAAAGGAAAAATAACACACATACAACTCCTATGAGGCTGAATATTTTGATAACCACATTTTCAGATGTAGGTTCAGCTGCATGGCAAATAGTGCTAGGTAGAAACAGTGTTTTGGCAAGGAGAAATTGAGCTATATGGTGGATAATTTTCTTCTTAGCCAGCTCAAGTAAAACATGGAAAGGTGATCTGGGGCTACTCTTTGCCATCATGAAAAGCATGAAATTGGCTGTGTAGTGTATTTTATGGCAAGTGAAATAATTTGCCACAGAGTAAAAAATAATTCAATAAATAAAATCAGCGTTTTAAAAAACTTGAAGTTATTCAGTAACAACAAAAGCATGAATAATTATGTGTGAAATATTCATTAGAACAATATTTTACATTGAAACAATAATAATAAAAGTGGCAAAAATTAACATTTGTATTTCATTTGTTTTTGTATTTCATTTGTTTTTGAAGTACGGTGGAACATCTTGCTGAAATGTATTTACTTTCATCCTTTCGAAGGGCATTCAGATATGTAACTTCTTATACACACAAACCGGGGAACATGGAGGGAGAAAGGGGAAAAGGAAGAGAGAGAGGTAAATGCTAAGGAATATGTAAAATGACTACCTTATCATTGAAAGAAAAGCACACTCTAATGATTTGTATTTGCATTTAAACTGCAGGAATATTTTAGTTAACATTCTGTGTGTGGTTTCTTTTTGGTTTTGGAGGATATATTGTAAGTTTGAAGCAACATTAAAATCACAACTGATGAATGCAGCTGAACGTATCACTTTAAGAGCTGCAGTAAGGCAAGCAGGAATCAACTGCTGTTGCAGACAGCAACTGATAAAAACTAAGGCAACATCCATTATCAACTGTTGTATTTTTTGTGGTGACAAACAATACGCAGAACAAATACTACTCCACAAAGTTATTATAGAAGAGATATAAAACAGTGGATGTAACTGAAAGAATTGTCATCTGTCTTCAGAGCAAGGGGAAAGAAGAAGTGAAAATCAACAAAATATTCTATCTAGCTCTTCCTTTGTAGATGTAGGCACACACATGTATAAAACAGCTCTGCTTCCTCTTTCTATGATAATATCACTTTGTAAGCTGGCACCATGATATAAATTAAGCCACTTGTCTGACACTGCTGCAGTTATTAAATAGACCACATTGAAAAATAACATTTTTAAAGCCGTTTTCTCATTTCCCTTGCTGCTGGGTTGTGGAGAACACCTTGCCTGCTTCTTGACAGGTCAATTATTCCAGTGCTCAGTTTCATCTTACAGATATGAAAGAACCCAAATCGCTGCTCATCTTTTCCAGATGCAGCCAAACAGAATTCCATTTGTTACCTTCACAAGGCCAAAGAGGTAGGAGATGAATGGATACTGAACTGTGACAAATGTCTGATCCAGAGGAAAAGTCTAACTGCAGCAAAATTGATTTTTGGAGCTAGGCCTCAGAAGTAACATTGCATGTAAAACTCAATCCAGCAGAAAGCTGCCACTACCTCTTGGTTGTACTTTGCCTTTACCAGGGCTACTCACTTTACTCTTGCAAAAAACTTCCAACATGCATATCACTCTTCCAAATTATTTTCTAAAAAGTGTATAACTGACACTTCTAAAAAGTCAAGTGTAAAAAAGTTGATTTTTGAAATGGAATCACAGGCTACACAGAAGGTGTGACGCTTTTAAATAGACTGTCATTTCTCTTTATTGGATGCGAAGAAAATCTCAGTCACTAAACATTAAGTTAATGCTGTTTTTTAAATACATGGACACCAATATAATCACAAAGACAATGTGAGGAGCTACAGGCAATATCTCTTGAATAGCATATTCTGAATTTCTTAATTTTCTCATGTAAATACTTAACTTTATCACCCAAGTAAGAGGAATTACCATTTCCAGGGTCTGACATTTGACTTGTGATAATACTATGTGTTACAGTCTGTTTTTTTGAAAGAGATCATAGAATCATAGAATGGCTTGGGTTGGGAGGGACCTCAAAGATCATCTAGTTCCAACACCACTGCCGTGGACAGGGCTGCCAACCACCAGCTCATTAGATCAAACTGCCCAGGAACCCATCCAGCCTGGCCTTGAACACAGCCAGGGATGGGGCAGCCACAGCTTCTCTGGGCAGCCTGTTCCAGCGCCTCACCACTCTCTCAGGGAAGAATTCCTTCCTCATGTCCAACCTAAACCTCCCCTTGTCCATTCCCCGTGTCCTACCATTATCGACCTGTGTAAAAAGGCGGTCTCCCTCCTGCCTGTAAGCTCCTTTCAAGTATTGGAAGGCCGCAATGAGGTCTCCCCGGAGCCTTCTCTTTTCCAAGATGAACAGTCCCAACTCCCTCAACCTTTCCTCATAGTAGAGGTGCTCCAGCCCTCTGACCATTTTGGTGGCCCTCCTCTGGACCCGCTCCAACAGCTCCACATCCCCTCTGTACTGGGGGCCCCAGGCCTGGACACAGTACTCCAGGTGAGGCCTTCCAAGGGCAGAGTAGAGGGGGACGATCACCTCCCTCTCCCTGCTGGCCACCCCTCTCTTGATGCAGCCCAGGATGCCATTGGCCTTCCTGGATGCAAGAGCGCACTGCCGGCTCATGGCCAGCTTTTCATCAATCACAACGCCCAAGTCCTTCTCTGCAGGGTTGCTCTCAGTGAGTTCTTCTCCCAGTCTGTATACACACCTGGGATGCACTTGGCCTTGTTGAACCTCATCAGGTTCTCGTGGGCCCACTTTTCCAGCCTGTCCAGGTCCCTCTGGATGGCATCCCTTCCTTCAGGGGTATCAACTGCACCACTCAGCTTGGTGTCATCAGCAAACTTGCTGAGGGTGCACTCGATCCCACAGTCTAAGTCGTTGATAAAGATGTTGAAGAGCATCGGTCCCAAGACGGACCCCTGGGGGACACCGCTCGTGACCGGCCTCCACCTGGACGTAGAGCCATTGACTACAACCCTTTGGCTGCGACCATCCAGCAAGATGCTTGTGAACAGACTACTTGAAGGTTATACTAATCTACAAAGCAGATCCTAGTTTGTTAGTTATACATAACTATAGGTAAGAAAAGTTCTAAAGATCTTCACTATGTGGAAAATTATTCCACACATGAAAGTGGTCCTTTAAAGCAGGAAATTACCTGACAAGCTCTGTGGGGAGAATAGGTTTAAAAAAGAAAATTTTCAGTCGTTCTTCATTTACCTTTAGCAAGAGATAGTTAGATGAACTACATAAACAACAAAATTCAATTGAAAATGTACAATAAGTGAATCTGCTAGTGAGGGGGAAATCCTACAGTTTAACTCTAGAAAAGCAATTTCACATGTAGAAACCATTTTTCAATTTTCTTTTGCCTTTTTTTTTTTTTTTTTTAAGCTTTGTTTAGACTGCTCCATAGCTAGTCTTAAATGACTGGTTTAGATTTAAACTTTATATTCTGAACAAAGAAATTGGAAACAAAGTCGCAGATTCTAAACCTGACTTGAACAATGCCTTACTACATGCTGCACTGAATTTCTTCATCTACAAAGTAAGGGCAGTAACCAAGTTATACTCAGGACTGCTTATTTGCTGGGCAATAATCATAACAAATTAATGAGAAAAGCAAGTAATAAGTGAGTCCTTTCTAGAATTAAAAAGTGCTTGACAATCAGCACTAAATTAAACCTCAGGAGACTACTGTAAGTGATTAATCTTCATATATACATCTTCAATAGGACAGAAAGAGTGCACTCAAAACCCACAAAAAACATATGAGCATTTTGAAACTTCACAGGTATTTCTTTCTTACGCTTTGAAAGAAATCAATGACACAAAGTGAGAAGATGAACCTTCACTTTTATGACCATCCTCCTCCTTTTGTAAGAGAAATGATTATGGCGCAGTTTCTCTAGACACGGGTTATTTTAGATAGATGGACAATTTTGTTGCACACCAAGAGAAAATGATAAAAATTACATACCTCACTTCAATCTCTTTACTTTTTAATAAAAAACAGTCCTCAAGTGCTTATATTTAAGTAAAACTACATGCTATAGAAATGAATGCTTCTGCATTCCACTGGTGTAAAATGTTCACTATGTCTGTACACTGTGTGTTTCACCTAGGCCTGAACAGTACTTAAGAAAACTCTCCAAACAAATAAATAGGGCAGTTTCACGCACTGTGCTAGCAGAAACAATATGTGACATACCCTTCAGACTGGAGTTCCTTCAGACTAGTCAAGCATCTTTCTTCACTAGTCCCCACTTCCTAACTAAACTGTTGATCTGCATTATTGCCCTTTCTGAAAGATGTGCTTAATCTCAAAGACTCATCTACAAAAGGTTCCATTTGTGGTTTTATTTTCACAGTACAGCAACACTGGTTATAAAAGTGTGCTGCTGTGCATACTTTTTGGAAAACTCAAAGCAACTTGCACGTAATGAGGAGGTAGAAGCCAGAAGATATTGAATTGGCCAAATGTTTTCTCCTAGAATATTTATAGCACAAAACTGAATTTGATGCTGAATTCTAATGACAACCCTACATTTAACAAACAGAAATCATGTAAAAGAAATACGGCTGAACAAATGCATACATACAATAACCAAAATAATATTTGACCATTTTACTAACCTTCCTCTGTGGTACGAGCAGACTTTGATTCACTGTCCATTCCTTGAAATTCATTGAAATAAGGGCGAACTTTAATTTCATAAGTGACTCCTTTTTTCAAGTTGACTAGAACAGCACTGCGCTCTGTTGGGACTTTGACCTCCAAATTCTGCCATACAGCTGGAGACGGTAGGCCAGATGTTTGGCGATACATTACTCGGTACCCCTGAATAAACTGTGATTGGCGGTCTACCTAGAAATGGCATCAAATAATATGTCAATAAACATACTAGAGTTACCAAAGGTTTTGAAAAGAAAACAAAACATTTACCTAGAATAATTTTGTCCCCATGAAAAAGTAAAAAATCAACAATCACTTATGCTGCTGAATGTAAAAATCAAACCGCCTTCTTGTAAGTCAGTCCTTATTAATTGTCTCCAAAGGAACATTTTTCTCACATTACTTGTTACAGAACATATATCATAACAAATACCATCTGAAATCATAAAACAAGCTCTCACTCCTGCAACAAATCAAAAGAAGAGAACTTTCTCATAATGTTTATTGTATGTAAACCTATTACGGACATCTTAGCTACCAATGTGCTGAAATATGAGAAGAAAAGAAAAACAAATTCTTTTCAGAAGAGGACAAGTCTTTGAAGATGTCCTATATGCTTTCAGTTAGTCCATTACTTGGCTTACAGCTCTTCTTTTCATGAGATGCTCAGGGAAGCAAAATAAACATTAGGCAGATGCAGAGAAAACAACATCCAAGAACATGTGCTGTTTCATGCATTCATAATCTAAGCAGTCTCCTTGCATCCCGGGATTATGATGTCCTCAGTCCATCAGATGAAGATAGAATGTTGTTTTTGTTTTATATTCTAATTGTTGCTAGGCAAACACAATTCCAGACTGGGATCATACACAGAGGTTTAACAATTCTAACCTATTATAGCTATAAATAGGGTTTTTATTTGAAAGAAAAAATTAAAATATGGCTTATCTAATAGAGGTTGCATGCATTTTTTCTCCCTGGGGGAAAAAAAATAAAAAAGACTTGAAAGAATAATTTGAGCTATTATGATGTTTGCATGAATTTTTGCCTGTAAAAACAGTTAAAAACAGTTAAAACAATGTGATGGATTAAACCAAACCAAACCTAGCTGCTTCTGTAGTTGTCATATAACTACAAGAGCCAAAGAAAATGCAACACAAATACCAAGACTATCTGGCTAACTGTCTGGTAAATTTCTGTGTTATAGCTAAGATTCAACAAGTAGGGTTTCCTTTCTGTTCTTGGCAGGTGCTAGCTCAAAAGTATTTTGAAATTAAAGATACATTTGTTTGACTTCTCTTAAGAATAAACGAATTTAAGGCTGCAAACACAAACCAGGGTCTATTACACTTTTCCTATAATCTTGTTATAGTTTATTGAGTCATTCAGAGGGGACCCAGATTCTGAAGACATTAAAAAGCAGAGCAAGCAAGAAGAAAGCTTTATTTATGAGAGCAAAGCAGAAATGTCTTTCATCAAAACTGTCACTGTTAAAAACCCAGCAACATATGCTACAACAACATTAAGCTTGCATTTTATAAACTTCTCTACGTTCACTTTAAGTGAATTTATGCACTGAAAGAGGGATATAACTCAGAATAATAGCTTGTTAATACCGAAAGAATCAAGCTGTGTTTTTAAGAAGAACATTAAGCAGCTGTTTCCAGATGAAGGGAGTCTGTAAATCAGAGTAAATTGTTTTTATCCATGTTTGACTTTCATTAATTAAACATTTTTACAGACATAAAGACTTTACGAACCTCACGTTTACTACAAAATTCAGTAAGAATAGCAATTTCGTATACTTTGTAGTACAGATTCTCAACCTACATTACATTATAAGGCTATGATGTTTAACAACCAAATACTAAGTTTGGTTCCTGCCCAACTTCTGTGTTAGAAGTTATGTAGAAAGACAGCATAACTATTTGAGAACTTTCCATTTTGTGTTTGCTGCACTTTTAAGCTCTGCTGACTGCTGTCTGGTGGGGAAGACCTGAAAATTCAGAACTAATCTGAACAGTAGCTGCATTGCTACAAAATGGTATGGAAAGTGTTTTGTATGACACTGTACAAACAAAACACACCTCCTACCTCATGGAGAACTGTACAGCTGGCTATCTGTGGTTCCATAAAGCTTTCTAAGGAGAAACCACTACCACACTCTGGAATTCTGGATTTGGGCTATTTGATGGAGATTCTGGTATGGTCTTTGTACCCAAAGTACACTAAACTAATCTTCAGTCCATCACAATTTCACATATCTACTTATACATAGGAAATATTCAAATTATTCATATACCTCTCTCTTCCCTAGGCTATTAAGATCCTCACCAGAAAAACTAAACAATACAAGCAATACGAAAACATACTGCAGTAGTAGAATGTGGTTGTCATTAATAGTGTTGCTATAAAGCAGCTTGATTAGGGGCCCACACAAGTTACACACTACTTTCATTTAGAAGCTTGATAATGACAGACCTGAAGAAGTTGCCAGCATTTCAGATTATTGAGTGATTAAGTTGTTGAGGGCCTGGGAGGTACTTTGAATGCAACAACTATGCATTTTTAATGCTTTCTGTAAACATAAAGTCTTATTTAATATCCAGGAGAGGATACTAAGCTGCCCCTCATACCTACCTTAAGTTAGTATAAACAAGCAGCACTTTTTTTATGGTCAGATTTTTGGGAAGCCACTCAGGAGGCACTTCACCTATTGAGCAAGGTGGATTTACTTTTGTTTGGAATTCTCTGATTAGTACAAAAATATTTTTGGATAATTACACAGATTAACCACATATATATATGTGAGGTATATATATCTAGCCAGACGTATATGTGAGGAAAACCAGGTATATTTCACATATATACACAGACACAAATTTTTATAAAAGTGTGTAGGTGTATATGTATGCATACACATAAACATACATATGTGTTTATGTCTATATATACAAACAATCTTCTACATAATACAAAGCTTGTAATTTCATCCCTTCTTCCGTTATGTGGCAATTACATGCCACTTCAACAGCAGTGCACTGAAAAATTGCCCAGTGTTAAAGAACTGTATTCAATTGTGCTAAGCATCAGGTAACTAACTATAGGTTTAGTACACATTCACACATAGCTGCAGAAACAACTGCAACTTTTTTATTTTTATTTTTTGGAAGTGGTTGCTACTTCCTCTTACAAAGCACTTAGCATTATTACAAAGATTGCAGGAATTCTCTCTGCTGAGTACTCAGATCACAGAATATTTCTGATCTTTCTGTGACACTCTTACCTACTCCAGAATTTGTACAAGCAGCAGTGACATCCCCTTATCAAAAGAGCTGCAACAGTTGCTGATCTAAAGATACACTTTCTACCTTAGAAGACACCTGGCAAAAAATGCAGATGCTCCTTTAAAAGGGAGAAGGCATCAATTATTGGATGGGTTCCATTCAGTGCTGACTCAGTGCTTTAAGGCAACCTGCAAGGATAACAAGTTTTGGGCGCTCTCCCTATGTTTTTGATGAATACATAGTGCAGGAGGTATCTGTAAAATTGATAATAGCTCCCCATTGCTGCAGAATACAAAACTCTTTTTCCATGCAAGTTCAAATCTGCACATATCATAATGGAACATAAGACAGGTTCAGTGGGTATTAGATCACCCTGTTAGGCTATTTGGTTTATAAAAAAATGGCAAACAAACAAACAAACAAACAACCACTCACAATGCAGATTATGCTGCACATATAGGCTGCTTTCAGGCAAACCAGACAATCTGCACCCTCAAGACATTTTGCAATATGCTCTTAGGTAAGTAAGTTTCTATTCCAAAATATCCTAATTTAAACTCTGGTCCCATTTCAATATCCACTCTCCATCTGAGTATAACATCTTTCACATTGTGTTGAACTCACCAGTATGGGCTACATTGGGCTTACATAGCAAGGTTTTGGTAGCAGAGGACAGCTGCCCCATGTCAGATCAGAGCCAGCTCCAGCTGCTTCAAAAGTGACCTGCTGCTGGCCAGAGCTGAGCCATGAGTAATGCTGGGTTTAGGAAAGAGAAAAAAACTGCCATGCAACAGTATCTGGGAGAGAGGAGTGAGAAATGAGAGAGAAGCAGCCCTGCAGGCACCAAGGCCAGCGCGGGAGGAGGCAGGAGGTGCTCCAGGCACGGAGCAGAAGCTCCCTGCAGCCCAGGAGAGGCCCATGGTGGAGCAGGCTGTCCCCCTGCAGCCCCTGGGCACCACGTGGAGCAGATCTCCACACGCAGGCATGGAGGGGCCCATGGGGCAGCAGGGGGATGTGGCCTGAAGGAGGCCACAGTCCATGAGGAGCCCCCGCAGGAGCAGGCCCTGGGCCAGAGCTGAGCCCGTGGGGAGGAGCCCACGGTGGGGCAGAGGCCTGGGGGAGCTTCTGCCTATGGGCCCCGTGCTGGAGCAGCTCCTGAAGGGTGAATCCCATTATACAGAGCTGTGTTGGAGCAGGGCTTGGAGAGCTGCAGCCTACGGGAAGCCGATGAGGATCAGTTCAGGATGGACTGCACCCGTGGGAGGGACCCCATGTGGAGAAGGGGCAGACAGTGGCCATGGAGGAGCAGCAGAGATGGTATTACCGGCTGACCCTATTCCCTGTTCCCCTGCAATGCTTGGGGGAAGGAGGTAGAAGAGAGTGGATGAGAGGGAGAAGATGTTTTCAGTTTGCTTTTAGCTGCCACTGCTGTAGTCTGTCAGCAGTAGGCAATAATTTATGTTTCTTTCCCTGTGCTTGAGCCTGTTTTGCCTATGCCAGTAATTAGTGAGTGATCTGCCTGTCCTTATCTCAACCCATGAGCTTTTTTTTTCGTCGTATTTTCTATCCTGCTCTGTTGATGAGGTGAAGTCAGAAAGCAGTGTGATAGAGCGAAGCTACCTATTTGGGTTAAATCACCACACAAACTCACAGTAATCTCCAGAAATTCAGAGAGCAGTAGCATTTATCTGCCTACAGGAACAAGAAAAAGGGTGATGATACACTGGAAGACTGTCCAAAGGACTGAACTCAAACTTCCAGTGAAAGACAACCATTTAAAATCAATGTCAAATTAAAAGACAGAGGCATGTAAATGATCCTGCAGCCTGGTAGCCTCAAAATTCCTGTAAGGCAGTTGGGATTTCAAAGCAGCAATTATTTTGCCACATTGAAGAACTGAATTTTATTCCTGATTATGCCACAGGGCTCCTACTTAATGTTAGGAAACTTCTCACATTAAACTCTAATTTTAATATCCAGCATAAGGAAACTGAGGACAGCAGTGCTGAGGTTAGCTTAAAAAGTGCTTTCAGTACACAATATGCTGTAACAATCCAAAAATATTTGATAAAAATAAATCAGACCAAAGGCTTAAAAGTTAGGCCTTTGGTGACAGTGGGCATATCTGATATGTGATAAATACCTCTGCACCTCACCTATCTATTTGTAAGGTTAGGATAATGATGCATTTTTATCCTTCTGATGATAAATTCAGTATTATTTGTGAAGCACCCAGATGTTATGGTCAAGAGCATGACAGGTAAGCACGTAAAACAAAGCAATATTTTTTATTCAATGCCAGGTTTCAGTGCTATGAATTTAATGAGACCTGGCAGCACACACTGAATGAAGAAGATAAAAAGAAATGTTGAATAACTTTATGAAGAAGCAATACTATATGTAACCAGACAATTACCATTGTACTTTAGTACTTCTGCACATAAGGGATAAATTTATGTGGCAGTGACAACCTAACTTCTGACACTCCTTTCTCTTTTTAACATTGACTTTGTAAGCCTGACCTTTTAAAACAGAGAAAATATGTGTGTATATATATATAGGTAATTTATTTCAAATATTTTAAAAAATGTTTTAAAACAAAGAAACAGAGAACTATTTCTGAAATTTGAAACTCCAATTAAAAAAAAAAAAAAGAAAAAAAAAAAGGAAAACCAAAAACATCTCAGAAAGAAGACAGAAATTGGTGTTAATTTGCTGGGAGTCAGGACACCAGAAGTTTAGTAATAGAGGAAGTTCCTTGGCATTCACTCTTTGAACTGCAGAAGGTTAACACAAAAACTCTTATGTCTCTCATTGTACTTCTGTCCTTCTGTATGTTAGCTACACCATCTAAACATTTTAATAGTGTGGACCTTATTCTATAGACAGTATGGTTGTTTTCCTGTTAACTATGGTTAATTAGTTCATTTTGTTCTGGTCGCTGTAAAGTTTCTAATTAGCTGTTCCAGAGTTTTTTTTTTTTTGTCTGTCTTTTTTTTCTTTTTTTTTTTTTTGCCTCAGGCAATTCCAAAACATCTCTACAGAGGCCTGTTCATTTGTCAGGTGGCATAGGGTCACTGCTTTGAGGGATCCTTCCAATAAGCTGATACCAATAACGTCCGTAACAATATACTTTTAACTTACCATATTTTCTTTGCTCATTAGTTTTTCAGTAGGGGCACGAAGAGACTCTTCAGCCACAGTATTTTATTATAATATAATGAAAGTTGTTACACCACATAAAACTGAATTCAGTTTATAAATAGAAGGCAAACTTATGAAGTTGTGTTTCTGGTAGCTCTAGCACCCAAGAAAAGATTTGAAAGAGCACTATACAGATATCAACCAGGTTTACAATTACTGACTGCCAACATTCAAAGTTTCTAAACTACTGACTCATCTGCTTGGGCAAAAAGACTTCCTGCAAAGGCACCTGAACCACAAAGTCAGTTTATCCTGGATTTATTTATCTGGAACAGACAATATTTTTAGAAAGATGAGCTGAGTGTTGGCATCATCAATGGCAAGATGCAATGACACATTTTCAAAATAATCTTCTAAGAAAGTTTAATTCATGCATTTCTTTATTTATTCTTAATCTGGCTCCCTGACCACTGAAATCTGTCAGAACAAGGACGGCACATAAGCCCCCATAAATTTGACTGAGATGTGTAAAAACAACAGTAATCTCTATAATGTACAATCTATCATCATACTTATCTCCTATGTATGGGAGATAAGTAATCCTCTGTAAACATTAACCTCTTAGCAATATTACATGTACAAGAAAAAATCCTGAGTATTGTGAATATCTTTTTAGCAGAATGCATTCCATATAATGTCATTGTTACACTGATGTGTATTGCAGTGTTATTTATCTCACTTTACTAACCATGACCCCCCTTCCTCTGGGGCACACGCCCCAAGAGAAAAGCACCATTTGTGGTGTGGAGTGCCCTAGGATCAATCTCTTTCCATGGTTACAAATCCTTTCCTTCAAGTCTCTGGAAGAGAAACATAGGATTTTGAAAGCCAAATATTATATATACTCAGAAATTCTACCCAGTACTTTGGTCCCTCAAATAGAAATGTTAAGTACTGCCAGAAAGATTCTGGTCTTCTATAATGAAAGGATGTCCACTGACTGGGGGTAAGGCATATGCTAGAATACCAGATGCTACCCATAGATTTGACACCAGCATCACATGCTGCTGACTATTCAACAAGTGCCCTATAGAAAGCAATTTTTGCATTTTAGGGTCACTAAATAATAGGGTATTGTCAGAGGTCCCTATGCTTTGAACTGCAAAGTGCTTTTCATACAACAATTCAATGTTGATATTTATTTCTGATATCCACAGTAATGGGTCCATAGATCAATTACCCTTTAGATTATGGTGTTAAGCATATCCATTTTTTGTAATATTTTTCTAGTTGGACATCTAGCTCCATTTAAGCTGAATGCAGAAATCTTTCAACCTGTCTGACCTGAAGGAGAAATCGAAAAGACCATTTCATTAACACATATATATGCCTGTATGATGCTAGTTTAGCAGAGTATTCATGCTAAAGTCAAGATTGGAGCTCCTCAGGGTAGTAAAAAAAAACGTAGGGACAAATACACAAAATTAAGTAATGCAAGGTAGTTATAACAGAAGCCTTACTGTCCAGGTGACTTGAACTGTTGTGGGAGTCAGCACAACAGGGTTATGCAGTCGTACAATGACATCTCCCAGTTCCTTCTGGACTTGCCTGTGATCCACACCTTGTGCTGGTGGGCTGATATCTGCCAGGCCAAGGACACACATGAAAGAGGTATTTTAATGAGAAGACATATGGCAATTAGAATGACTGAATAGCTAATGACTTGACTGAAACACCCTCTTACAGCAACGCCTTTAAAACAATACAATGCTAAGTTTTAAACATGAACTCCAAAACATATCAAGTAATTTCAAACAAACCATTCACCTTTAGCTGCTTAAGAAATCATGAAATAAAAATATATTTAAATGAGTATTCAGACAATGGCAAAGTTTTTTTTTCAGATCTGGTAAGTGATGAGAGAGATGCAATATTCAGTAGTTCTAAAATGTTCAGATAACAACAGTGTTGTCCAGATGTCTAGAACCAAAGTGGTTAGTGTAATTTAAGAAAATGAATAGTTTTTTTTTTATTATTTTCTGAGAGCCTACATGACATTAAGTCATTATATGTTTCCAAACTTTCACTAAACTTCCCCTCTTCATACATCATGCATACAAGAAACCAAACACTACGAATAGCATTTCCTTCTTCAAAGTGAGTTTTCCTTTTAAAGATATAGAGAATGAAATCAGTGCAAATATGAAAAAAAATCATTTATGAAATCAAAATGATTGTGATCTCATGAAAGGACAACAAAAACACTTCACCACAGAAATTTTCTTTTCAAAATTATGCCAAAGACTCCTTCAGAGGGGAAGGAAAAAGTGCCTCTAGTCAAAACAAGAAGGAATTTGATCACATAATTTAAGTCTGTGGTAAACTGTGATTCCATCCCCAAGCACCACATTTGGCCCTAGTACCTAGTTCTTAAAGACTGCATATGAGTTATTGCATTGTGATAAACAGAAGGAATCTGTATTTTAAGGAACTTTTCCTTAAAAGGAACAGCAAATATAAAGTATGTGTCAGAAAATGAAGGAGGAGATGTATAATGTGAATTTCTTCAGTATGTCTTGGTAATTTCAAGAAGTCAACATTTTCTGTTACATTGCGCCAAAAGAATGCTGGGCTACAGCTATCACTTAGCCCATATATCCTGGCACATCCCTTCCCTCTGCCTTGGACAGAAATGAAGGTACTTTCTAGGAGGCAGTGAAGTTTGGATACATTCAATGGATCTTTCAAAGACCTTACAATGCCGTTGTTGGTTCACCGTTACAGATGACCTTAGTAACTATGTCAGTATGCCTTTCAGATATACATATATCAACTAGTTCTGCTTAAAATTGTCTGTAATTTGTCCAGAAAGGGGGATTTGGAACACAAGCACAGATTATACTTAGAAAAGCCTGAAACATTATGGCCAGGCCTGCCTACACGTCTGTGAATTCTGCTTGGTTTTCTCCTGGGATTCATTAGCCAAAACAACTGTCCCTCTTTTTGGATCAATCTAATGTACTTGTGAAGAAAAAAACACAATTAAAAGTCCTTTTTTTCCTCTCAGATGGTCTTAGGTATG
>VXAV01005235.1:153473-182156 GCA_013399715.1 Alectura lathami
CTATGTATACTAGTTCAAGCAAACTAATAAGCATGGCATCACTTTAGCCCTGGAAACAGATGACTAGTCTGGATCTTATCTTTACATTATTCCAACTTCTCTTCCTCCAGCTTTATAACAGTGAAGACCTGAGACAGGGTTAAGCTCATAAACTTTAGTCAGTTGCATTACTAACAAAAATTTTGACTACATAAAGACCAAACCTCTTAGCAATCTCTGTAATACCAGTACAGACTTTTCATGCTAATCCAAAAATCAGAGTAATCATATTATTATTCTAGAAGATACATCTAAATGCAAACTACAAAAATCAGTGGAGCAGTGCAACTGGTTAAATTATTTAGAAAATCCATATAGGCACAGAGTAAACATCCGTGAATGAAAATTAAATAATAAGTTCAGTATATTTGTGAACAGCAAAAGTGAATTTCAGCTTGTGACCGTTGTAATTTTTCGATTATGCTCAGTTAGATTTCTATAATTTTTTAGAAGCAATTTCAAAGGCATAGGAAGG
Organism: Alectura lathami; assembly: GCA_013399715.1. Classification (NCBI taxonomy): domain Eukaryota; kingdom Metazoa; phylum Chordata; class Aves; order Galliformes; family Megapodiidae; genus Alectura; species Alectura lathami. The sequence goes on from VXAV01005235.1 coordinate 153,988, forward strand.
AATCAAAATTTCACAGTAAGTATTCAAAATCCAGAGAGTGTCTTCCTCTGGACTTGTTATTCTGAATAGTCTGCATCCTATACATTGCATTCCAGAATGCACTCCAAGATGACCCGAGAGTGAAAATCAATGATGAACTTTCTCAACAAGCACGGAAATCTACTCCATCCCCTCTTCAATTTCAGGACTATTGCATTCCAAAAATCTTTGAAAGATACAAGAAAGACGGGACATGCAGAGCCTGTGCTTTTACTGCTATGCAATAAAAGCATAATGAGCTGATCATTTAGGGCCTGATAGAAGCTCACCGAAGTCAGTACAAACCTTTCTGTTGATTTCAATGGCTTTTATACCAGGCCCTTAAACAGACTGTTAAAATATCTGAATGAGTGATTTTGGCTCAGTATCACCACATCCATTCAGTTTCAGTGACTGGCATTTATTCATGATTTGGCATATGTGTTTATGCATGACATAGCAGAAAACAAAGTTCAAAAATGGCACTTTGTCAGTCAAAACCACTTGCCTGATGTTATAAATTAAACATTGTTAAGCACTGGCTGCTAACTTAAGCCAGTTAAATGCCGTTGCAAATGAAAGATGAAGCATTGCATGAAGCCATGCTAAAATGGATAGAAGGATGGTTACTTACCAACGGGGCGAGCTGTTGACATTACAATGGTGTAGTGAGAACATAAAAAAGAAATTAAAAAAGAAAAAAATATCTGTCAGAATGCATGACGTGTAATGTTACGTTAAACTATGGATTCTACCATGATTGCTAACCCCTCAAATGACAGCCTGAGTAAAATATTTACTATTATTACTGTTTAGCAATGCATTACTATTATCACATTTATTTGAGCATAGTATCTGAACAAGTAGACTGGAACCATTATCTGAGAAACAATTTTATTTTCCTCACATGCCATCATCAAGTGTCACTGTTAGTGTCTGATAAAAGAGAAATTACTTACATTAGAACAAACTTCTAGGTCCTGATGAACACATCAATTTAAGGTACAGACTGCCAAATGTCATGCCAGTAGATGCAAGGCATCTGCTTTCTGAATCAAACACCAATTGAATTTTAAGCATGGCCAGTCACTACAGCAGTAGGGGCTACAAAAAGCCCAGGACAGTTCTTCTTACTCAATGACAGGCATGAAAGCTTACAACACATTGCCTTTCCTCACTGACAGGGCTGATGAAAATATAACAAATAGGCTGAAATGGCTGTGGAGATTTCAACATAGAATCTCCCAAATTACTGCTTAGGTAACTTACTAAAAAAAGTGCTGCTGAATGATCGACAGGTTAATACTGTTTCAGACTGATATCAAGATCGAAAGCTGTTGCTGCAACAATGATTTCTTGATTATGGCAACAGCCCTTCATTATAGCTGTGTTGAGAGAGAGGACTGCCTGTCCCTTTGCTAATAAAATCCCCTTCCTGAAGTGGTAAAAAACTAGACATAAAATTGACTCGGGGTAGCATCTGGTTACATGATGTTTCCCTTATTTTAGCAGTAGAAATAGTTACATACTTCCGAGTAAAAAAAAAAAAAAAAAAAAAAACACAATAGACAAAAAAAAAAAAAAAAAAAAAAAAAAGAAAGAAAAAAGAAGAAGAAGGTAACCAGCTCTATATCCTTCTGTGCAGACTAGGACCGAAATGAAGACATGCAGATCCCTATGTAGCATGGCATGCAATTATCATTTTAGTTCTCAGCCCCTCTACTGCTTTATTCTTACTTTCTCATACCTGCCTTATTTAATTATTTCAGGCCTAATACCCGTAATCTATTAAAACTTTCTGACTTTTGGTATTATGACATATTCCTTCTCCCACAGAAGGACAAGGACATGAACACCGAGTCACTCAATTCAAATTTTGCTATCATTTTCGAAAGTGTACATGAACTCCCTGACTGCATCCTCATCCTCTGCTTTGAGAAGATGGAACCATGAGTGAGGGAGCTAAGGATTATGCTGTTGCTGCCAGGATAGCAGTAACTACAGAACACCTGCAATGCCCAGGGAACCTNTGATTATGCTAAAACTAATTTCAGACAAAACTGGTGAAAGAATTCTGAATTAAATCGTCTTTTAACTAAAAGGAACATCATGTGCAGTCCCTTTAAAGTCAACAGGAGTTTGTCCAGTACTTGTTTCCAGAAAATAGAATAATAGGCTTTTCCACTGAATTTATTTTCTTTTCTCATTTTCTGCTATCCTGAACATTTAATATGCTTATATGGTCAAGGCTTCCTTTATGTTGGAAAAACAGCATGTATTTTACTGTAAATAAGAAACCTAGGGGAGAGTAGTACCCAAGGTAATGAAAGCCTGCTTTTACTGTAGGAAAATCAATTAAATTATACATTTCTTTGTTTTTGTTTTTGTTTTTGTTTTTGTTTTTCACTTTAATTTGATAAAGTTCAAGCTTCAGTGATTTCAAAGGATTTTTTGCTTGATTCCAGTTATTGTTCATATTACAAGTCTAAAATATATAAATATAAAAATAAAAAGCCTGTTCCATTAATATGGACACAGTTCTAGGAATGTTTAAAGGCTACTGAATTGGTTGCCAGATAGACGGGACATCATGATTCTGCCTGTAACAAAGGAACAGAGTTAGAGCATTTCTGGGAGTTCAGCGCAGTGACTATTTTCCTCACGTTACAAAATGGAAGAAGAATCTCTTACATTCATGTCAAGCATTAGCAGGTAAACCTACTTCTTCAGATTAAAACAGGAAGATTTGCATTACCACGTATTACATAAAGCTGAGGTAATATTTTAGTAAATGGATTATCATAATACTCTTTTTTTCTTTGTTATATACTAACATATTCCCCCCTACAAAGCCATTCAGTGCTTTTTTGCCCTTTGAATTCAACAAATTAAACTGAACTGTGTCCATGCATTAAATGGATGGAAATGGAAGTTGGCCTCTTGGGTCAGTTGACCCCAGGTTCTAATAAAGCAATCCATTGAGACTTTGAACATTTGATTTAATGTGTATGAAAAGAGGAGCACAGATAAAGCTAAAAATGTTTTTATTAACCTTTCACAGCTCTACTGAAAACCATCAGCATGCACCACTAAACTGTGAAATAGTATCTGCATGATATCCATTGTGCCAAACTGCTGCTTATCTTTTGGAGTGAAGTAATAACTACTATATTCTATTTACTCATATGGAAACACTACCACACAAACTTTTTCTCTCCCTATAATCTTTCACATGTCCATATCTACTGTCACAAAAGACATTTTTGGCAGTTCATTATTCTACTGGTCTTAAAACCTCCCTACAACATCAAACAGCACCATATAAACAATGAGTGGATGCTAGAGACCAGGAGATATTTTAAGAGAGAATACGTTAGATTTACCTTATAATACTTACAAATTTAATTAAGAATTTCTTTTTCTTTTGTCTGGGGTTTATCTTACAGATAAGGAGTAATGAGAGAGAGTTCAGTTATGGCAGAGCTAATAGTACAATAATACTATGTGCATAATGTTTGGCATTAATAAACATAGTTACTTTGCTCCTTATATTTATTAGGGAATGAAAACCTAATAATAATAGCCTAAACTGATGGCTTACATATTAAAGTGTGTGCCCATGGTTATGTAGTGCTTGCTTATGAAGATATATGCATCTATTCTTCAACAAAAAGTATTAGAACACATCATTAACTGCAGGGAGATCCTATCATACTGAAATCAACTAGATATCAACAGGACTAGGATTTCAGATTCGTTGTAAATCGGTACAGCACCCACAACTGCAAAGGATGTGTGAAAACCAAAAATGCCAGGTAAAGTTGTGGCCCATTTTGTCAGAAAGCAATTGATCCGTACAGGACACAAGCTCTCTCTCCCAAGGAACACTCACCTCGCACAGTAAGGGTAGCAGAGGCTTCCACTTTTCCAACTCGATTCTCAGCAATACATGTGTAGGTTCCTTCATCTGTGCTCATAGCCTTCTTAATGCGCAAAGTGTAGTCATCTTTAATGTCATACCTGTGTTGCAAAAAAAAAAAAAAAAAAAGGNNNNAAAAAAAGGAAAACTCATTTTGTAGCCAACAGAAATGAACAGAAACCCCTACCTGGAATATGCCAGTCTGACTGTCTTGAATTCAACTTTCGAAGAAAAATTATTATCTAGCATTAGAATATTCCACCAACCATTTATCTTTGTGACATTTTTATTGCACTCTGCATTAGTTAGAAACTTTACATAAAATTAGTATTACTATGTTCACTCAGTATTAGGGCTTTATTAATAATATCTTTCACTTTGTCCTTGATCTAGAGCAATATGATAAAATTAAGCTATCAGACATCAGTTATCAATACATGACAGCTCAGGTTTATAATGCCTTTAACTTTGTGAGCCAGATATTTTACCCTTAGCTGATTTGGAATTTTTCTTTCATCTATAGTTTTTCTCTATCGCAGCAGCCCCTTAGGAAAACCATGCATGTTGGTAGGATCTGACACAATACTGTTACAAAAAATAGAAATATATTTAGGCTCTGGAAGGTGACATTTATGGAAGAGGCACATTAAAGGAGATTTATCAATTTCATAGACATACTACAGAGTGATTCATTAAGAGCAGACAATAACATTCTTTTCTTAAAATAAATTTGAGACATTTCAATTACACTTTGTTCACTTCTTTGCCTCTACTGTTGTAAAAATTCTAAAACCATGAGGATGAGTAAAATTTGAAATAATAAAGTACTGCAGCACACTGTTAACATTCATTCACAAGGCATTTAGAATGCCTCAATCTAGAAAAATAGAAAAATACTCTCAATTAAACTGTTATCAGCCTGCAGGAGTCAAGCTTAACAAACTATATTAGGCTCTGATCCAATGCTCATTAAAGTCAACTAAAGACTTTATCTTGTATGGATTTTATTTGGCTCCTGAATCAGGAAAACACCAGCTTTCAACATGGATATTTTGCTCTTGAAATACTCTCTTGTAAAATTATTTTCAACAAAATTTTTTCTAGACATAAGTCCATGATCCCTTAATTAAGTCACCTTGGATCAACAGTTAGCTTCAGATTCTCATGCATCAAATAGTGAAAGAGGCACATGAGACAAAAGAAAGATCTAGACCTCAGGAGATGTTAATACCCTAACTGTGTAAATGATCACTACGAAACTTCAGAAAAACTAATTTCCCTTCTCATTGTTATACAGTAAAGACCCTGCAAGCTTGTTCAGCAAACATACTGAAATGATACAGAAGAGCATGCTTACATGTTTTGATGAGTAAGAATGTAATGCTATTAGTTACAGGAATGTTGTGAGGCTGTTTGTGAGCATTTTTTGAATGCTTTCGGAGCTTCAAATGTGTACATCATACATATCAATATTGGCTCATTTAATATAGATTTGCAGCAAGAGTACTTTGTGCTAATAGACTTAAAAGCATCTTAACTCAAAGAACCCTATACACTGAAATATTAAAAGTTCTGCCATGTCTAAGTAAAGCCCACAGCATCAATTAGAATATTATAAGTAGTTCCAAGAATAAAGAGAAGTCAAGGCATCTTTTTACACTCATCACAATGCAATACAGCTTCATTTTATGTTCAGTAAGTCCATTCTATTCGTCAGCAAAAAAAAAAATGAATTTAAAAAGGCCAAATTATGGCTAACTGTTCTGTCAGAAAGAAATATACACACATATCAAATTCCTTTTGTTACGAGTCCCACTTAATTGTATGTGTATGCTGTATGTCAGATTTAGCTAATGAATATGAGTTATGCTAAGGAGAAGAATAAGTAGACACTATGGCGTTCTTCGGAAACTTTTAGGGACTATTTTTGCTTGTGTAGTACCATTGAGGGGCAAGAAAAAGTTATGACAATAGAAAAATCAATATGGATTTTCTGGATTGGTTCAGAACCATTGCAACTACACACCCCAAAGCCATAAGCAGCTGAGGCACATTTCTTCCTTACTGTACACAAATTATGTAGTTCTGCATGCTGTGCTGCAGTGGTCAGTGGCAAAAAGAATCACTGTTTCCATAACAGAGAAAAGGCAAATTGTCTCCTTTAAAAATCTCAAAAATATGACAACAGTATTCCACAACAATGCGGCAGTTATTTGTCTTTGGCGACCACAGAGTTGCAGACAAAAGAAAATGCTTATTTTCTTGACACAAAGCCAGCCACAGGGGACTAAAAATATGAAGTTGTATTCAGTTCCTATGAGATGATTAAACTAAGATCAGCTGTAATGTAAATATGAGTTGGATATAGGAATCACATTTACAAAGCTGGGCAACAATTAGCCACAAATTTTGTTACAATGACCTTTTTTTTAAAATTAAATAAATAAATAAATAAATAAATAAATAAATAAATAACATCCCTGCGGTTCACTTACCACTGCCGAGACAAAACCAGACAGGCAGCAGGGCTGGATGTCACTGTCTGTCTGCTTGAACTGGGATGCAGGCAGCCTAGGACAGGGCCCTACAGTCTGCCGTGGGCTGCAGCTGACTCGCGCTTCATCTCACCGATGTGCTGGTGCCGGCATGCCAGCCAGCTGCCTTGGAGGCTTCAGTAGTCTTTATGCTTGCACCTGCCAATCATGCAAATTGTGCAAAGGCTACTGGGGGAAAGAGCCAGCTGCATGGCATGCCAGGACGCAGAGAGAGCACAGCCATTATCTCCCACTTGGGTTGTGAAATGGAGGAAGCAGTAAGCATGTCACTGCCATGGCCCAGTTATCAATTACTTCAAGGAGTGGTCCAGCTCTCCTAGTCTGTTTCTCCAGCAAGGCCATACTGAGTTTTTGGAACACCCTGGCAGAACATGCCATCTAGCAATTGGATTCGTACGCAGATGGGCCCATGGGATGGCATAACCATCTGCTGTCCTGAAGTACTGATACGCTGCCCCTCAGTCATCTGTTCCTCCCATACTGTCCCCAGAAGTCACCACGGTTCAGTGAAGAGCTTTGACAGATGAAGCAGGCAGGAAGGAGGAAGGAAAAAAACTGGCTTTTAGCATTAGCTGATCTACAGCTGCACAAGGAGCTCGTGTGAGAAAGGGACCCTGAAGTAACAAGGTGTGAAGGTTAAATACGGTTGTATCCTCTCAGCTTCTCAAGCAACGACCTGCAAAGTCTTGAATAGTGCCTGGTCTCCTCTCAATCCAGAGCCTCCTATTCCCTCAACAAGAAATTTCCAACTGAGTTTCCAGAGAAGTTCACTCCCATCTGGATCAGTTCCAAGATGACACTTGGGAATTGGGCTTAGGGACTCTCTGACTGCTAACGCCACTCACAGACAGAGGTGACCAGACTCCTGGATTGATGCTGGGGTGGTGGAAAACCAGAGTGTACCGGTCATGCTGGTCCTCAACTGGTGTGCTAAGAAGGCATTGCCTTCAAAATACGGGCAATGTCAAAAAACACCCTCCCGCTTATTACCCAAATACTGCTGACTCCTAGCCAAGTAATGCCAATGTTCAGCACAAAATGTAGGGTATCAGACATCTGCTACCTATGTTTATGGCCATCTAATTGATTTTAAGTACTTCTTTTTGTTCAACATTTGGAGGTGCTTAACCTTTCAGTTTAGCTGAAACTTCAGCCATCAAGACGCACTGGACGAGGTCTTTGAAACAGCTAGTCACTCTGTGTGTGGATAAAATCCAGCCGCATTTGGGCATCCTGTTACATAACTTCTATTATGAACAAGTAATGGTTCTCATAGGTCTGTCTTTAATTAACCAGAAGGAAGGGGGCAGGGGACTGGAAAGGAAGAAAGAAACAGAGAAACAGCATGCAGATGAGAAAACACTGCTGGTGAGGAAATTCTAATAGAAATCGGGTGATTTTGAGTGAAATCTGGCAGTCTCTGGCACATATGAATGCATTCATTGTTGCTAGTTTTGATTAATGACAGTTGTACAATAGTGTGCTGACAGTCACTGCCATACAGACACTCTTTTTTTTTTTTTTTTTATATGAAACACTGCTGAAAATGCAACCCAATCAGATTTGGCCCCAGAACAACATGTGCTATCATCACTGTACCGTGAATTGAGATTGATTGGTAACCAGCTGTGACAAAGTGGGAAAAAGAGCCTTGTCTTTTTCAAGAAAATAAAAGAAGAAAATTAAAAAAAACTGAATTGTGTCAAAACCATCACCATCTGCTCAACCAACTAACAAAACAAAACAAAACACATTAACTGTTTTTAAGTATCACAAATTAATGTACTGAGGTTGGATTCATGCATTAGCTTAAGGATCTAAGAATAATCTTGAATTACACCGTTTTTGCCACAGTTATTTTTTTCCCACACTCAGAAATGTATCTGTCCCTGTTCAACCACCAATCTTCCATGGTAATCTAATATAAAAGGGAGAGACAGTGAGAGCGAATAAGACAGTTTAGTGACGTTAAAGAGATTTAGCAGTATGCTTTTCGCATTTGGTATACATTCTACTGACTACTCGATAGAATCCCTAGATTTCCAGATTTTTAAAAATGGATAAAAATAAGTTTCTTTGTCTTTCACATGCACAGGTACCACAGCAGTGTCTGCAGTTGGAATCATTACACTGCTAGATATCCAAGTAGGTCTAACTGGTGATACACTTTCTATAGCTGCACATTCTAAAGTTAGGAGAATGTATTACTACGTTCACTGAATTCAACAAATCCAACTCAAAAAAGAAAACATTCTTCCTGCAAAAGAGAGATTGCAAGAGTCACATCTTAATTGCTGTAAACTGATGTCACCAGCCTCAAAAATTACAACAGTTTATATTAGGCACATATTTTCCTTTAAAATATTACTATAAATTAAATATATATATGGATAAAAATAGAAACTTTGTATGCAGGTTTTGTAGGCTTCCTTTTTTTTTTTTTTTTTTTTTTTTTTTCCTTCCCCCCCCCTCCCTTTTTTTTTTTTTTTTTTTTTTTTTTTTTTTTTCTTTTTAAAAATNNTTTTAGAAAAATCGATGATCAGGGAGCCCTAACAGTAAGATGCTCTTGGCCAAAACCAGAATAAATGTGATGTAGTTAAAGAGGCTTAAGCTTCTATCTCCACTTCTTTTTCTGTGGTGCTGGCACTTAAGTTCCCAGCATAGTGCCACAGCTCTTCACTGGCTCCTAGACTGTTCGAAACAGATGAATGAAGCGAGAGAGAAACTGTAGTGAAGATGGGAAGCATGTGCCCATTACCTGCTTCAGCCTTGTGCGGCCCAGGAGCAGAAAGGAGAGCTGCCACTCCTACCAGGGATGCATTGGCCCCTTCTGCCAGCTCTCTTACATGAAATATTTCTTTTTCACTTTACAGCCCATAAATGGAAGAAGAAAGATGATGCACAAACCTATGTGAGTGACATGGGGAAATATAAAGGAACCTCTCATTTTCATTCCCTAGCAAAATCTGAATCAGAGCGAGAGTGCAAGAATGCATACATTTGCGTGTATTGGCCTCACATTACTCTCTTGTACACCTGCAATCACGGCTGCTTGTTGCTGGGTGGCCCTAAGATGCAACTGAAGGCTACGACAAATTGACCTACCAGGGAGCTATCCCCAAGTGTTAACATGGCAGCTACCACTCCCATATACATGTGCAGATTCCCATTTACTCCTTGCCTATGCCATTCACAACAGACAAAATTATATGGAAATGTGATGCCACCTTGAATTTCTTATTGTGGGGCATACATGCAAGCAGTCATAGAAAATGGTCTACTGGCCTCATGCCAACAAGCCAGAAAAAGAGCTAAGTGATACATGTTACTATCCACTATTTTTTAATAAAATATACTGACAGCAGATTCCACTGTAGTCCAAAATTTTTATGGGTTGTTACCAGCAGATTCTTTACAATTTTTTATGGTTGACACTCTCAATTGCAATAATATAAAACACAGAACCACACTCCAATATGCTCTAAGCCAAGGCATTCAACAAAATGGCCTAAATCTCATAAAAAAAATGTATGCAGCAGCTACAGTCACTGTGCCAACATTGTGAAACCATTCCCATGTCCAAGGAAATGGTGTCCTCCAACTTCCCTGGAAGCATTACACTATATAGCACTACTTTTATGAATGAACACACATATGTGAATGCACTTAACTAGTACTTCTCAAAATCAGTAGCCATGAGCTCAGAAGCAACACAAGAATGAAAAATGGGACTGTTTTTTTATTCCTATTGAAATAATATGGAAACAAACAGAACTTCAGAAGAAAGCCAGTGTTTCGGAAGCAGTGTCTTAGTAAACACTGTCTAAATCAACAGGGGCTCTCTTTTGCCTCTACAACTCTGTTTGCACAGAGAAGTACTCATGGGGAATTACCACATGATAATTATCCAGAATGGGCTTCTGATTTGATTTTAGTTCCAGACAGACCTCCACATTTGAGAAACTGGAATCTCAGTGGAAGCATGAGCTAAGAGACCATGTAATGACTTGGCATGGAGACCTACCCTCCTGTCACCAGAAGTAGTCCTTTACCTCACGGATGAGACACATTTGTCTGGCACTTGGGGAGATTTGTAATATTTATGCTATATCATAAATTCATGTCAGAAAAACACCCTTGGTTCGCAGGGTTATCTGCTCAGCATATCACTGAAATTAATTTGAAAGAGATTAGTTTTATGGAAGAACAGTATTTTGTTTTCCCTTAAAATAAGGACTGTGTTCCAGTCCTTGCAAATACGCTTTTGTCCATTTCTGTTTTTACAAAATTGAAAAGACACTGCAAGGACTGGAACACAGTAAGAAGGTCTGAGCCAGGATTGACATCTTGCGCTCTCTAAATATGGTTTTTTGTATTATTATTATTTTTTAAATATGAACACATAGATTATGAGTAGTTTGAAACAATTTGTGTTGGCCTATTATTATGTGCCCTAAGCATGATGAATGATTATGATAAACTTTTCAGAGAACTGACAGAAATATTTTCCAATCTATATTTTGAATCATTAACCAACCACAAAGTGGTAATTAAAGATGAAGTCATGTTAATGCTCTAATTAAAGTTAACATGGCAGTTGAGCCAAAAAACATATTATTAAATAGAAATATTTTGCTAATATAAGTAATTCCCAACATAAGACTTACCAATAGCAACTGGGAAATAGTTCTTAAAGCTAAAACTTTAATCTTGCACTGTTTTCACTGAGAATTTTTGTTTGTTTTTTTTTAACTCAGATGATAAATTTTGTATCCCATACAAGGATAAAATGTACTTAAAACAGAAGAAATCCCTCTGGGCCATCCATTCCATGAGCATCAATAACGTCATGGTCACAGCTCTTGAATCTTACTCCCGCTTGAATAGACCTACCAGCTTCCCTTTCCTAAACATTTCACAGAAAAACTGCAAAATTAACTCTCTTTTCTCATTCTGATATTTTTATTAGTCAATAAACTGACGTTACTAAATATAAATTGCTTGATATCCTTATGCTTCTCAAGGAAGAATGCTACCTCAATATTTTGAAGCTTATACATACATTGTATAAATTGTGTGATTACAAAGATTTTACATATTATACTATGCTTTTACAATACAACAGAAAGATTCAAGCACAGGTAGTTTGAGGGAAAATCTACATCAAGTTTTCTTGGATCTCCTTCCTGCCATGAACATTTATTTACTGTAGTCTTTCATGACTGGAAAATTCAGAGAAATCCATGTGTGAGGCTGCTACTGCTGGTATTAAGTTTTCCTTCAGAACTCTTAGTGACTCCACTAATTTTCCAACATCTAACAATTTTAGGATGGTAAATAGGAGACGATAATAACTAAACAGTTCTCTTGTGGCAATCCTATTTCAAGTGCATCACCAGTGATCACTCCATAGATCATCAATGGTTCACACAAAGAGAAAACTCGTAGGCTTCTAGTTGACACGATTCCTTTATGGTTGTTGCCCATGGAGTTATAAAGCTACTTTTCCAGCCTTGACCCTTATGTAAACGACTGGAGACTGCTTTCATGCACTTGCAAACAGACTGCCTGAAACAACAGCTCTTCCTCAGCTCTGTGGCAAGATCTGACACTTAACATGAAGCCAATTTAAATGTCACTGCTATTAACCATTTCTCTGCTGATCAGTCTAGCACAGACACATGTCAAACACTTTTGCTCACAGCATTTAATATTTCGGACAAATAAAAGGCAGATAACTACTGGGTTAGACTACCAACCTCTGGGATAACTGTGTGATGATACTTCTCCAGGACATTATTCAATGCCATGCCTTGAGGGATTTGAAATGTCAAAAAATACTCTAATTTACACTTTCACTCGGCCAAGTATTCCTTAGGAGACATAAGGAATATTTTTCCATTTACAGATTGGGAAGGCATCACTGACAGGCAAAATATTCATCAGAGAACAGAGATTCTGAACCAAAAGAACCAAAAGCAGGGTATGTCATCTTGATGTTACATACAAAAAAGTAAACCAGCCCCTGCATCCCTTTACCTCTCATCACCTCTCTAAGTGATATCTCTGGCTTTATAGGAGAAGTTTCCTCACATGATTCAATGTAACAGCTAAAAACACACACTGCATGCTGTTGAAATCCGCCTGTGTCATGGTAGGCTACACAGCCTCTCTGCAAGCTGTATTGTAGCTTGTCATGTGCCAGCCATGTGCTGCACTAAACTCAAGACAACTATGTGCTCTACAAACCAGCTCTACTCCCTCCACATGTACATAAGGACACATAAGAATACAAATAGCATATTAAACCTCTTTCTTCACTGCCTACTTTGACAAGCTATTAAGAGCATCCAATCTTCTCCTCTATGCTCCTCATAAAGGGAGTTCATCTCTCTTTGATGCCTAGCTTAGGAAACAAAACATGGGCATGCAAATCATACTGTTTCTAACCAGAGGTGATGAATAGTACACGAAATATAGCTAATATGAACACCATTCTTTTTTCCTGAGCCTTTATTTAAAACTGCTAATTGTTATTAATTGCAACAGAAATTTGCTGATGAAACCAAAGATTATATCCATCACGGTACTAAAACACACTCTTTAATTAATTTTCAATACACATTAGACTGCATTTTGTTACAACGTGCACAGACATTAACTCGACCAAAGCACACAGTGCTGTGGTGTTATTAACTCATATTTCATTGAAAGGTCATCCTCCCCTTGGCTGTGTCTAGAGGAGGCTGTAGTTAAATACCTCACTATCCCATCCACAGAATATAAATAGAATTATGCAGCAGTATGTTTACTCACAGAACTCACAGTTCCACCATTTCTTAAAACTTACTGTCTCTCTGGCTTACAGGGACTTAACCTGTGATCATGCATAAAAACAAATGCAGAACACTTCTGGCCATCAGGCCCTTTCCGGATCTCCTCTTAAAAATCTAACTTTTCTTAGTGTATTGTGATAAGATTTGCTGTAAACAACATTTAAATTTGTTTCAAAGATTTGTACCTGGAAGACAGGTACAAAAATTTCATCGTCTTCCTTTAGTTTCATGCCCACTAGAAGCCATGGAGAAAAGCATAGACATTGCAGCACTTAATGAAAATGCGTGCCTATCAGAGCATGAGAGACAGAATTTCTGCCCAGTCTATGTGTATACAAATGTTTTTCAGGCACAAGGGGCCAGTTTTAAAAACATAGCAAGACTAACTTATCTACAAAGACTTTAGTTGGAGCTAACACATATATCAGAATAAGTTAGGCTAAACTCTCAACTGTAGTTAAACCTATAGAGTTTGTCATTTACAGCAGTTATTTAAAATATTTACAGTTCTCAGAAAATGACAATACTTTTATGCACTCAAATACGTACAATTTTCAAAAATAGAAAAGAATGCATTTTCTCATTTTTTAATGAATATTCTTAATTTTTATGTACTGTTTGTATTTTTCACTGCTGTATATCACTGCTCTGTCTCATTTAATAACCTGCAATTAACATTTAGCAATATACTCTGTACAAACTACACACTGTTTTCCTTTTGAAGTATCACTCGATTTTTCTGCCTACACTCTCCCACTGTGTGGGCGGTACATAAAACAAATACCTCTTCCTGCTGGTGTAGTTGCCACTCTTCATTTCTAGTATAATATTCATCTAATCAGACAATGCCTGTAAATGCAACTTACAAGAGCAGGCTGTAATTTCATTAAAGATGTATTTACTGAGCTAAGCCAGCTGTTCTGGGCTGGAATGCAAAAAAAAAGACCCAAGTGATTGCTACTCAGTCATTTTTAAGGCAACTGAAAAATACATTTGCTGAGCTAACCTCACTCTCCCGAAGAGCTGGCACTGCTAGCTTCTTCTGTGTGAAAGGTTTAAACAGTTATTATAGTGTGTCATAAATTTTAACTTGTAATTGAAAATCTCTTCACTTCCTCAAAAAAAAAAAAAAAAAAAAAAAAAAAAAAAAANAGAAAAAGAAAAAAAAAAAAAAAGAAAAGAAAAAGAAAAGAAAATATCCATATTACTTGCTATGTAATTACAGACTTTGCAGCTGCTCTCTTCGGCTCTGCTAGAAAATTTGAAGACATGAAACACTGTACAAACCTTATTCAAATTTTATTAAATTGCTAGTCATAGATATGCCACTCTCATATTGGAGACACTCAAGTAATATTACTTTCTTGTTACCAGGACTGAAAAGCAGATGAATCAAGAGTTGATTCAGGCCATACTGAGTTCCTCACAACACAGGAGACCATTAGACTCTTAGCAGGAAAATATAATCTCTATTTCTACCAAGCAGACTTCAAAGGAAAGCTACCTGAACATGTGGTTGGAAAAAGACTTCAATATATAGAAATCATTTTTATTTAAGTTTCAATATTTCCTGATCATTCTGCATAGTTAAAATTGCCTGACTTGCTTTAGTACAGTTTTTGTACCATTTCCTTGTGTCACTTACAATGAAAAGAAACTCTGTTCATGAAGTAGTGAACCTAGTATTTCAGGCAAAGGCATTAAGACTGGTGACCCCACAATATCCTGTTCACCTCCAGTAGTTTGACATGAGTCATACTTGATTAACTATTCCCCTAGCCTTTGTGTAGTGTGGAAGCTATGGTGGGATGTTGAATTTTTAGAGCAATTAAAATAAAATATACACCATGTGCCTCTATCCTGGACTCACAATGCATTTCAGTCTTGGGTCACTGATTCAAAACGGCCAGCTTCTGGAAAAAAAAAAAAAGCTTTGCACACCCCAGATTTCACATTGCACTTTGTTTCTGCCTGTTGGTGCAGTATCAGCATTTTCAGCAAGCTATTAATTTTCTGGGATTGGTTTAGGGTCTAAAAATAATTTTCAGACCTGAAGAATTTAATTAATGTATTACTACAACAATATATAAAAAAACCACTACCTTATGCTTCCTAATGCTTTCTTAATTCCTGCTCAGAGATATAGAAAAGCTCTGTGATGTGTACAGAAGTCTTTGAAATCTCACATCAGGTCTATAGAATTTTGGAAAAGTAGCTTCCTCTGAATGCTAGTGAGACCTATTCTTCACAGGCATTTTGAAAACATTCACTATAAGAGCAACTTTAGGTCATAAATTCAAAAATAGAGACTCAAAAAAAACATAGACTAACATAGTGGCTTTAGATCATTAATTCAAAACAGTGAAAATTTGGACTGAAGACTTGCACCATCAGAATAAGCTTATGTCCATCTGTTCTCAGTTTCAAAGCATGACTGTTCATAAATTTCTGGGTAATTATAAGGACAATTAAACAAAATACAAAAAATAAGATTTTTTTTTTTTTTTTAATTTTCATATTATCAAACATTTATTTCTTTAGAAGTTGCTTCCCCCTCTGCTCCCCATTCAATCCAACTGCAACTGGAGATGTTTACAGTTCACCAGGGACTTCTATAATTAAAACTGTAATAGCCTGAAATTATTTTCCAATTATTACTCAACACACCAATTGGTGGAGCAATACTGTTTATATTTGTCACCAGAAATTACTGTGATTGCTTTTCTCATTGCTTTCACATGTCAGTAAAAAAGCTAGAAGGAAGTCAGATGGAAAAAAACAAGAAGGATTGCTGAAAGTCTATGGATAGAGTACTACTGATTCTGGCATTCATTAGAAGTAAATTATAGAAATAAAATGCACATAAAAATTGAGAATTCAGTTTATCCCACTGTGCTATCGCTGACCTGGACATTTTTGAAAGTTGAACTAACAACAGAAAATTATAATAATTTGCAATACTTGTTGAAGCAGGTACCTGCTATAATCATCTTGTAATCTAGAGATGTGGCCAAAAGGAAATTATTGGGCTGGGGGGGAAAGATAGATGTGCAAAGAACGTCCTTAGCTGTAGAAGGGGGAAATTGGCACTGAAATCTGTAAGACAAATAGCTGCACAGATGTGCTCAGAAAAAGGATTTATCTAGAAATTATTACAAAGGAAATTCCTTACAGGTTTCATAATTCACAATACATGTTAAAATACTTAAAATACAGGAGATCAGAAGATGAAAGCTACTTTCTATTTTAACCTCAAAAAAGAAAATCTTGTTATTTCATGATGAAGCAAAAACTTAGGAATTCTCAATTTACAAATTTTCATTTTATCACCTCAGTCTTCCAGACCACACTTGGGCAAATTTCTTTGTTTGCATTTAAAAAAAATCAGCTAAGCCAAGCTTATCTTCCTTGATTAAACAACATGCAGCATGGTTTGGAAACTTCTACTGTTTGGAAACTTCTACTGTTTGGACACTGAAGATTCTGTTTATCTATATTGTTATACAAACAGTACATTTTTGAAAACATATGGTCCTGATCATCAGAAGCATTTGTTTTTGAAGTATTGATATTGGACTCTACTAGATGATCAATATCCATGTGGATAGGCAGCAGCAGTGGCTGTCCTCTGTCATCCAAGGTGGCCTCCAGCATGGGATTCTGCAACCTTTCCCCTTCCTCGCCCATCTCTGTGATTTTCTAAGACACAGACATAACTGAAGACATATCCCCACTTTCTACTTCAAGATGTCCAAACACAGTTAATTAAACAGCAGTGTAAAAACACTGCTAAAAATTTCGAATAGTTTCTGTGCCTGAAGTTGAATATCATCAGAATGTATCTGATGAACCTTCCCTTCCCTTAGTTAAAAGCACAGTGAAAACTCTTCCCATTTCTTCTTTTAGAAAAACATCATGAAAGCACAGAAATTACCTCAAAACAGGTAGTATTATTTTTTTCACAGTAAAATATATAAAAAGGTACATAAAGCCATTTAATAAATCTAACACAACATGCAGTGTAACCAAAGGCACCGCCAATCCACCATTTATTCTGCTTAAGAGGCCAAAGTAGGTGTGATTTAAACAACTTAAGCAGTGCAATGCACTCACTATGACATACTCTGCAATGCATAGTTAAATAGCAAGCAAAGAAAAACTTCATCTTGCCATCCAAAAGGCTGCTCTCCAAAGTAGTATTTTACACATTGCATACATATACATCTATTTAAGCAATTAGCCAAAAACCCTATGTCAGTTTTTAATTTGTTTTAAGTTGCAAGGAAAGATAATTTTAAAATGCACGTATATTTATATGTATATCTATATAAATCTGTGTAGGTATGTATTTATCTCTACTTAAATAGAATTTTTTTTTTCCTAGACTATATATCATTATATTAATACACACACACAAATATATTTAATTGAATAATTGCATATTCAGATATGACACCTTATAGAGTTGAGGATGTGGAAGCTAGAACAGGTGTTCTCCAATTTGTATTTTGTGGTTTTATTTAAGATTTAGATACTGAAATACAAGTAATGTTAACTCTGGATGTAACAATGACCAGGCACTGTATGACTCCAAGGAATTTTGCCAAGGAATCTGTACGTGACACTAAGTACAAATTTAGCAATTGGACGAAGACTGACAGACAAGTCTTACTGCATTTTACCTTGTTGGGGTGAAGATGTAAGACACACTGTGATGAAGAAAGAAGGACGCAACATCTAACTGGTTTTAGTTAGGCCCAGTCTTAGTAGTATGCTTACAGCACACTTGATATCCACTGACAGGATTAAACTAGTCAGAAATGTCATTGCAGCTGCTCTTTTTTTTGAGACCATGATTGGGGGAGCAGAAATGATATCGGCAACTCGCCTATCTAGAGTGAACCCAATGTTTTCCACTTTTGATAGTTTGTTTCTTTTGCCTTCTCCAGGGGAAAAGCTCTTTCTGAGACCCAAAAGATATTACCAAAGGAGACAGCAAACCTCTGCCTCTAATCCACCCCATAAGAGTGACAGAGAAGCTTTGGACTCTCCCAGCCAAGCTTTCTCCCCTTTCTTAACAGAATGTTGCTATGAAGGCTACTATCACTAGCGCAGGCCTTAAAACATCTTTAGTTTTCTCCAGCAAATAGAGTGAATTCCCATCTATTCACAACAGCTATTCACCAGTTTTCTTCTTTGCGCAAGAATCCATGACCTGGACAGCCCTGCTCAGCTGGCTCTGGAACACAGTTTGCAGTGCCAAAGACCAGAAACATGGGACATAAGTCTTACCTGTGATGTCAAATAACAAGAGACACATAGTCGGGAGTGGTTCCAAAGTTATTCAACAGTGGAAATTTGAAAGCATGGGGAACGCAAATGCTGCTCTCACCTTCCTCTCGGCAGGTCTGCATCGTCCTTCTTCCAGCGGACAGTTGGCTGCGGGTCCCCCTGCACCTGGCACCGGAAATCCACGGCCTCCTCCTCCAGCACCACCTGGTTGATTGGTCGCCTGAGAAACGTGGGCCGCTCTTGAAAAGAGACATTAAAATTCCTCAGTGAGTCAGAGGGTTGAAACGAAAAAACTTCAGACTTTTCAGCAAATTTTTGTTTACCAGTTCACAGAAGGCGGAAAGGAGGGCTGAGCTCCACAAATTCAGACAAGTGGCACTGATGATGCGCATCAGCAGCCGGAATGGCGACGGCCACATTGGAGACACGGTGGCTGCCACGTCCAGCCCTCACATAAAAGCCAAGTGCCACCAGCGCAAAGTGCGTGCCAGCACCGGCTGCCTGTCTGTCACAGCACTGGGCACATCTTCCAGATCGTGCACGTCTGTGTGAATGCTTTGGCTCTGCATTGCTGCGTGCGTCAAGTCTGATTTAAAAGCTACGGTCTGCTCCAGGAATATATGAGCTGCCAGCAGAGACAGCCTGCCTTTGGCAATAATCAATACCTTGAAGCTTCAGAGGAAAATGTAAAATCTGTGTTAGGTGTCTCAGTCGATTGAGGGCTATTGTACTGAGGTCAAATCTTCCCTGATCCCCATCACTAACTTCACCACGGAAAACTAAATTAAGATCTGAATAGTAAGTTCTGTTTACCCTCGTTATGTTAGCCCGCAGAGCTACAAATATTATTAATCACCGTAACGTTGTGCAGGCCTGCTTGAAATCCAGATGCAGAGCCACAATCTGATCTCAGTTACACTGGTACAAACTCCAAGTACCGGTAATTTCATTTGAAAGGATGTCACTGGGGTTAGTTTCCAAGTTGCCTTCAGATTGCATAAATTTTGTTCTGTCCTCTCCCAGCTATACTGCACTTTTATTGTCATAAATTATTTATGCCAGAGACAAACCATTATAAGACTGGGTTTATATGAAGCGGTATTTCCACTCAAGACATGGATTTATTATAAAGACATTTTAAACCTGTTACATACTACATTTCACATTTCATTCTCAGCAAGTTGATGGGTATGATGTCACTTAGAAAATTATTCAAAATTCACACAGAGGTAAGCACTACCAGACTCTGACTCAGGCGGTTTGTTTTGATAACTACAGAGCTGAGTTTATAGGCTTGCAGTCCATGTTTAATATACGCAAATAAAAAAACATTAAAAGAACATTAATAAGGTTGCAAAATTGAGCATGCAGCACCTAAGTGCCAGAAGTGTCAGAATTAAGGCTGTCTGCATGCCATTTCATCATTCTCTTTATGTCTTACGGGAATGGTTGCAATTATACCATCACATACTACTTTTTCTCCAAACATCGCTGGATTGTTGGTATTCATCTAATGAGCAGGTGTTTGATATTTTGCTTTAGTTGTACAGTTTAGTGGGTGGCCTCCTGTCGTACTACTCAAATCTCACTTCAAAGACAGAATTACTAATTTCCTCATGATCTCCATTACACCTATCTTAATTTTCATAAACAACTCATTTACTTTCACAGCCCCCCTCTGAGAGGTGATCTAAGAAAGAAAGGTAAATATATCTGCTAAATTTTCATGCCTAATTTGAGCCACAAAACTGCCAATTTATTTTTTCTTGAAAATTTAGCATTAATTTTATATGTTCAAAGCTCACCTTCCACTGAATTCAGTTGCAGCTGATAAAATGTGTACCACTTTTAAAAACTGGAATATTAAGGCAGAAAATAAGGAACACACACAAAAATCACCTGTTAATAACTATTTATATCAGGGACACAGCATCACATAGGAATTCCATGTGACAAGCAGGGGTACCTATTGTTGGCGAAAAATGTATTTTGTCAGTAGAAAACCACACATTAAAGAATCAAAAGCACTTTTCAGGTGCTGGAGATAATAACATGTAACAAAAGTATTAGTTGTCAGCCTTAATGCAAAGCAACGTACTTGGCTTGTCTGTAAACATGTGAATCTAAATGGGAATATCTTAATTAAAATTTCTGTAAATTTTCCTCCACAACTTCTCACCTAAAAGAGCTCGCAAAAAATAAAATTCTACTTTTCAGTGTTTGTTTTTCAAGAGATTACCCTTAACCAAGAAATTTACATCCAGATCAGCATCCTTACAGGCCATTTAGAGCCCCTACTTAATCCACTTTGAACTTTAATAACTCTGCATGTGCCTCTACGTTCGCTTGGTCTCCATACAAAAATGATTTTAGATCATATTTATAAAAGCTAAGAAACTAACGTGTATATTTAGGAAATTGCTACTTGTGGCTTATCCAGAAGGTGAGAAAATAAATTCCTATCACATTTTGAGTAGAACTCAGCTGATGAGACAGTAAATGTCCAAAAGATCATTAGGGAAATCACTTGATTCCACACCAAGACAATTTAAGAGTATATATCTTTGTTTCATATCAGCTTCTTTAAAACTGTGTATTTTCCAAAATAGTTGTGAATTTGCTAGAAAGTAAATAGCTATGTAAGTACAGATCACAGTTATCAAGGGCATGCAAATAACAATAACTGCTATTTCTGTTTTTCCATCACCTCTGGATTTTGCATACTGTGTATTGGGAGAGAACAAGTTCTCTCTCATGTTGCTTCCTGTATTTGTATCACTCAGACAACCCCTTGAATATGTCCAATAGCTAATTATACAGCTATAAAGTGATCAGAATGAATGCCATTGCCAATGCAATTAACATTCTTTATATGAGATTAACTGGATTTGAGTCACCTGCATAACTTGCTTACAACGTTAATCTCTCAGGAGACACAGTACTGCTCGCCTGAGCATGCTAAACAGATAACATTTCTTTGCGTAGCCAGGTCAAATACAGTTTCAGAGCAAAACCTGAGAAAATATATCATATTTTTTTTTTGTTGTTTTGAAATGGCTCACCCATAAATAAAGCCTTGTGGTATAAATAAGCATTGTTACTCTGTCAACAGCTTTTGGAACATAATATATTAAAGAAACAAAGGGTAATAAATTAAAACCACAGACACACATAACATTTTTAATATAGTTATTTTATAAGTTTTCAGTGAGTAAATAAAGTACCTACTTTCCAGAGTTTCTCTGATGAATATTAAAAATCTTTCATGAGAACTATAAAATAGGTCATGGCTATATGTCATGTCAACCAGTTGTACTATTACTGGCATGACCTTTATGACTTCAGAACAAACTTCGCTTGCAGTTAGAAAAGGGGATTGTTAATGCAATCTAGACACCTACAATATGTTGCAGTGCTTGAGATATGCACTGCAAGAAAATCACAGAACTGATTAAAGCCAGAAACATAGGAAAACTCTTCCCTGTTTTGGGTGCTGACACGAGTAAACCCCTGAACTCAATTTTTCCTCTACTTAAGAACTGCTCTGTGTATCACACTCTATTAGAGAGATTCAGATGACCTTCAGATGTATTATTGCCCTTTCTCTGTTCCTCAAAAAGTTAAACAGCCATATATGGGATCTCAATCTAATTAAAATGATCCTAACTACCTTAATATATTTTGTCTGCTGAGGCAACTGCTAGAGTGAAGGATCTGATGGTACCCATAATGTGGAGACTCAATCTGATTTAGGACTGTTTTCTCCTTTGCTGTTCTCCTGTTTTAAAAAAGAAGCATTAAAATGTGAGTTAAAAGGCTGAGTTTGGGGAGGGATTTAGTAGTAAATAGTTAAAAAAAAAATAAAAGCTTTTTTCACTTTAGAGTTCTGATAGAGTAAAAAAGAAACATCAGATCATTGGAAGCAAGTTTCACTTCAGAATGCTGTCAATAATGTAGATATTTCATTAACTGCGACATGAACTGGATAAAGTAGAGCTCTGCCAGAAATGAAGATGATGAAGAAGACAGCATAAGAGGATGCTGGCCAAATAAATGAAAATACCCTTGCAAAAGCAGATGTTTTACTATTTGAGTATGTTATTCTACCAGCTCTTTTTGGGCACTTTTTATTCGAGTGTACTTATACTTTATACTTGTGTAGGCATGTCATGCTTCTGAGCTAACTGAAATGCAGTGAACTGGCACAGTGAGGGCACAGAACACAGTAAGAGTAATCTGCAAATTAACTAGAATTATTTTTATCAACTCTTTTTATCAACTTTTTTCCTCCTTTTTGTATACTTCTACCATAGTCTAAATTGAACAGTTTTTATACCGAGCATAGACACAACATTTTCACAGTTCTATCATCCTATTGCAACTTCTTAGTCCCAATGGATAACTAATATTGCAAAGCCATGATGCTTCCTTACAAACTACCACAAGTGTACTGCAAACAGGAAGTATAAGGATTTGAAGAAAAACAGGAGGAGCTCAATTCTGAAGGACAAAATACAGACTGCTAACCTCTCCACTCTGCACCGTGCATGTATACCTCATTTGGGCAGGTTTTCCATATGGCTGGGAAATATTCTGGGACTAATCTGGAAGATATGATGGGACAAGACTTTCTGCTATGGTCTTCCACATAGTCAGAATTCAGGAAAGAAATGGGGCATAATGTCTTCATTAAGAGATGTATGGATTTCTTCCTGTAATATCATGTCACCGCAGTACACTCCTGCTGGAACTATGGTGTCTCTTTCAGCCTAATAATATCAAGAGAACATCAAACAGAAATACTTCTTCAAGCATCACAATAAAATACCTCTTAATCCCACGGGATCTTATTAGCTGAAGGAAGGTTCGGGTACCAAAGCTAAAGTCAAAGATTAATCCAAAACAATCTTTAATATGTCTGAATTGACATATCTTTTAAGACATTTTCATACTTTTATTAATTATACTTTATATTCTTTAGAGGATTTAGTAAATATATCTCAGTCTTTTTCCACTGCCTGATGCCAGCCTCTTGAAGTCGATATATTAAGGCTTACATTGATTTCTCTGAGCTTCAGAATCAATATACAAGATATACCTTTGCACTTTCTCTTCAAACATAACATTTAAAGTCCAAAGGAACAAAAAGGGGTCTGAAATAGTTAAATCATCTTGAAAACTTACTTCAGAACAGTGTGAGAGTATGACAAAATTATAAAAGGTTAATTTAAAGAGTAGTTCTTTGTTTATTTAATTTCTGTCTCCATATTATGTATTTACAAACCAAGCTTTCTTACAAATTGAAATGAAATTGTTTCTGTTTTTCATCTTGCCTGAATTCTATTCAGCCAAAGGCTATGAGCCCAAACACAAGGCAGCCTAATTTGTATCATACTTCTGAATTCGGCATTTAGAATATGTGTCTAAGTACCATGCTGCCCCTCTTCGTGAATGTAAGGACTGATGAATTAGATACTAACTTTCCTTAAAGCCCACCTCAAGCTCTGATGCAATCCATCTTCTTGCTGTTCTCCAAGATTACACCGTGGAACATCATAAAGGCAAAAAGTATCAATAGTGCTGGGAAAAGGCTGCTAACAAAATCTAATGCCATTGCTGTAACTATTCAAAACACAAGAATATTTTTGGGAAGCTCTGTTTGTATAATCAATTAGATTTATGATATTTTACTTTGAAAATTTGGACTTTCACACTTTTTCTGCTTATTGAAGAATAATGTCTTGGGAATAAAAGAAATGTAATCTGCACAGATGCTAACCAGTATGCTTGAACATCCTCATCTCAGGTGAGGGCCAAAATGTTAAAAACTATGCTCCCTGTGCAGATGGGGTTGGAAAAAAATGACTTGTTTTGTGAGAGCTCTACAGGTATTACCCACAAAGATCTCTCAGCAAAGGTTATTGAATGGGTATCCATCTGAGCGGATATATTTTGTATATGGGAAATTTATTTTCTCCTCCCAATTCTACCCAAGGGTTTTATTGCCCTTTTATTTTTATTTTTTATGTTTCACTCAGGAGAGGTGTAATCTTTTAGGCTAGGCTTCCATGCTATTCCCATCGGGCCACCAGTTACCAGCACACTGACTCAGTTTTTCCACAGGCAATGCCTCAAGCTAAATTTACTGCACAGGAAGCCAGAGACTTGTCATGAGTGCTATGCAGAAATTAACTTCAGGTATTACAGAAAAACTTGCAGAGCCAAAAGTAACAAGTAGCTGATTCCTGGAAAGCCTTGTGAGCTAGTGTGAAACAGCTCCATTTCCTACAGAGGAGAGTGTTTTTTAAGGCTGCCCTCACAGCATGGAAGGGGTTTTCTGAGTCTATTGTTCAAAAAAGGAACAGAAAACAATAACAACCAGCTAATCAGCATTTATTGTGTATGTTCAGATTGATTGGGCTGTCCAGTAGATGCATTGCTTCCAGTAAATATCATGGGTAATCCTCTCCAGTGCACTGTGCACACGTGCACCGAAATATGCATGCAGGAGCTGCTGCCTGTGCTCCAGGAAAGGCGTACAATTGTTCTGCTGGTGGGAGGCAAAGCCAGGCCATCTTCTCTCACATGGAGCGGACCAGGACTAACTTGGACACTTCTGTAGTGAGTTTAATATGCCAACACTGAGTTTCAGGGCTAGGTGGCAGCCAGGAAATGGCCATATGAGAGCTGAATTATCTTGTCAAGCAACTGATCATAACCTGAGCCGCTTCTTCCTGCATGCTATTTATAAACAGCAAAAGGGAAGACAGGAAGGGAATACCTAGACAGAAGAGGAATTCTAGACAGGAAGATACCCATATAGGAAGGGAATTTAAAATACAATTTTCTTTAAGTAGTCTAACACAGTAATGAATAATTAAAGCTTCTAATTTCATTTATTGCTGATTTTGTTCTGTATTTGCAAAATAGGCTTAGATTGTATTTTATGAGTTGATTGCTATGATTAAACCCTGTAAAAAATTCAGAATATTGTAGTTGACTATATAATATTTTACATATCAAGACAAACATAACACTTTTCATAGCTCTGCAGGATATGAAATTACAGGCGTATTTCACAATTTTTATTCCTACAGTTCAGTGCTTTTTAACAAATTATTTTCTTAAGGATTTCTTAAGCCTTTGTAGTTTAGGACTGCAATCTGCTTGCTAACCACAAGGAGTAATACCAGAGATTATCAGTACTTAAATTGATAAAGAAGATATGCCATATTTCTTTAACATCTCTGTAAAGGTACAACCTCAACAGGCTGACTGCAAAGGACATGACAATTTGATGGAGATATATACTAGTTCTATTTTTAAGTCATATGCTTCCATGAATACATAACAAAATAATTAGAGTGGAAGTCTTCACAGCCTTGTGATACCAGAGAGCAGCAAATTCTCAGTCACTCACAGATCTTGTCGAGCAGAAACATTTCTGTGTCTTTTGTAGATCACACAATATGTCTTTTTAAGGTGGGGAAAAATGCTGAACTGTGCATACATGCAAACATGGACAGTAATGTTTGTGATAGGTTTTTCCAGTGCACCATATCAGGCAGAAGGCAAACAAATAAGGAGCACCTGCTTTACAAAGTAGCTTAGAGTATCTATCAAAAGTCTTACTGGAATTACAAGTAGACTTGTTTGGAATTTCAGTGCTTTATCAAGGAGGTGTAAGAGGGAACATTAACAGCATTTCTTTTACTCTTTTGTATGTGTGTATTTGTTTTCTTTAGCAGTGAGGGTTTTTTCCTTATTGATTTACCTTTGTTTACTCAAGACCTCTTGACTGATTTCTGCAGAACCACAGCTGACGGTAAATAGAAATGTCATGACTACAGGATGTACCACAGCAGGATTTAACGGCTCTGCTTCTATCCAGTTGTTAGCTCAAAGTAACCAGCTCTAAGATCAATACCATATTCTAGCTCCGGACCCTCTCCTATACATTTCAGATTGATTTAGCAACACCAAAAAGTAAAATAATGCCCTTGGTTTTCAGGATGGGAAGCTGCTTTGTATCCTTTAAAAAACAAATGACATAAGTATCTCTATATATTCAAAAAGCTGATCTCCAATTTTCTCTGATGACTTTTACTGGTCCTTTGAGCTCTTCTGTGCTCCCCTACAAAGGTTTGATTTCACAAACCCACATGAATACGTAATTATTTAAATAGGCAATGCTGGTCCAAATCTCTGTTAAGTAGGTATTGTCAACTGTATTAGAAGAGACTCAATTACATCTGGCAATTTAGTGTGGGAGAGTATTACGTCCTGGATTACCACTTCTGAGCATATGCATGTCAGTAAGGACCTCCAATTAAATTTGAAGTATCTGCTTAGAAGGAAAATGTTGGGCCATCACCATTCCATAACTATAAATTGCAGCCTTTGAAACTAGAAGCTGCAAAATACAGCTTAAGCAATACTGTTAACCTGATTTCATCTCATATTTGATGAGTCACTTAGGTCAATTCAATACATAACATTTGTAGTGAAATAGAAAAAAAATCTTGAGTAGCTTTACCAAAGACAGTCAGCTCTGCTGGATCACTGTCTCGCTCCCCCACCATGTTGGTTCCAACACAAGTGTACATGCCAGCATCACTTTTTCGTGTATTGGAGATCATCAGCTTCCCACCACGTATCTGTTTCAAAACAAGAAACACATTTTTAAATTCAGATAAACAAAAGACATCAGAAAAAACTACTGCTCAGGTAGCATGTCCCACAATCCAGGCATTTAAATGTTTTGTTTGTAAATATATATATAAAGTTTCAAAATAATTATCCCATACAGTTAAACATCTTTAAGATGATCTCGAACAAATTTTATCTTACTGATTGATTTTAATGATATTTTCTTCCTTCATTTTTCATTAGATGTGTTACATTTCAAAGACTATCATTACTTGCTGCCTCTTTGGCAATGCAGAGTAGTTCTTCCATGATGGTATGTAAAGCAGTCTTGACATGTCTCTTAAGAAAAAAGCAGTTTCACTTAGTTTTACTTAGTTCATTTTCTTGTTACTAGTGCCTGAACTGTTACCTTGTTCAGTGATTAAGACAGATTCTCTCTTTCCCTTAATGCAAACAAACGGAATCCAGCTCAAAATAAGAATTTACCTGACTCCAGTAAGGCTTAGTATCTCCTGGCTACAAAGATGAAAGATGTTTGCAGAGTGCAAGAGCAAGGTAGATGAAAGCAACACAGTAACAAATTTGAAGGCTATGAAGTCACAATCAGTGTTAAAAGTTGGAAGACAATAAGCTAGGAATAGAGCCAAACAAACTGAAGAGTCAGAGAGTGGTATACAGTCCCCTGACATTCTCC
Source organism: Alectura lathami (assembly GCA_013399715.1). Lineage (NCBI taxonomy): Eukaryota > Metazoa > Chordata > Aves > Galliformes > Megapodiidae > Alectura > Alectura lathami. The sequence goes on from VXAV01005235.1 coordinate 181,951, forward strand.
ATTCATCTTCTACTCTTGAGAGATGGCCTGGCCCATAATACCACAAATAACAACTACTTAGACTGAATACCATCCTTAGACACCTAAAGCAATGAAGAAGTTCCCTAATAGTACTTCAACACTGAATAAGATCAGCACTGCATGAATTACATATCACCACATACACCAAAAAACAAACAAACGATCAAAAAAAAAAAAAAAAAAAC
>VXAV01005235.1:182210-198326 GCA_013399715.1 Alectura lathami
TAGTGAAAACCTTAATATTCAAAAATTAGGAATATGTCCACACACCCTTAATTCGTCCCATTAGTTTGCACATGGCATGATAACATTTCAAGCCACTTGATAAGTTAAATCTCTCTGCTGGATCCTTTTTCACTCAGTACATGAAATGAATCATCACAAAAAACAATGTGCATCACTCATTTATTCAATATGTATTCCTGTTCAGGAACAATCATTCTTTAGAGCATAATTTCAGCCTTTGTTTAGAATACACAGCCCAATTACTACACTAAATTCGATATTACCAATGTAATCTTAAGTTACTGTTTTTTTCCCCCGTAGAACATTTGTGTACCGCCTTGATATGACTGGTTTTATCTTTAAAACATCTCTCTGACATAAGGTCTGATATTCTCCTTTTAGACAGAACTGAGATTTAGAAAATCTAGGACCAAACTGGACAAATACATCCACTGAGTCCCAAGGTGAGATGGCTGATATCTAACAGAGTACCTTACACAACTAGATCTTTTGGTCTATCAGCCCTCAGTTAAAACAGTCGTGCAAAACTCAGGAAGTTCACGTTGGACATCCATACCAGAAGGAGTAAACAAAGGAAAACTTTCAAGTGTAACAAGAAGTCTCTATGGGAACAGTGAGTACCTTCAGACCTACTCCCTCTCTCTGCAGTTTCAGAAGCCCTGGCTCCACTACCTGTCCTTCCTTCACACAGCACAAGCCTGTCATACTTTGAGTCTGTGAATTCAAAGCCAAGAAGTTTCTGACATCCACTCCAGTGGTGTACATGATCAGCTACAGAGAAAGACATGAAGCTGCTGCGGTCCGCTGTTGTGCTCAGCTACTGGGCTTTAAAGCAGGCCTCGTACCTATAAACAACCATCTGAGATGTACTCACACTGATCCGCTCTTCCCTGTCATCAATACGGACTTTATCTTTTTTCCAGTAGATGGTAGGCTCAGGGTGTCCACGAGGTGGCTGGCACTCCAGTATGGCAGGCTCTCCAGCTGCCACCACAACATCTGTAGGGTTTTGGCGGAAGTCATCTCGTAGCACTAAATGAGAGAGAGAGAAGAAAAATTACTAGAAGGGCCACCATTGTAAGTGTATATGGGGAAATACATATGTATAAATATAATAAAAAAACCTCTCACCTACTATTAAGTTACGACATTTTATTTACATTTATTATAAAATACATCATGAAATAAGTTTGTGAGGCATAACCTTTTATCCAATTGAAGCAGATATTTAACACCTTTTTTTTTTTTTTTTCCCCCCTTTTGAATAAGAATACTGCTCTGCATTTAAATAAACATGACCTGTAGCACCCATTAGTCTTTTTACACTTAACAGGGTCACTTTCCCTTGTGGGAAGCAATACTCCTTTTAAAAGTAGTATTGCTGGTCTGATGTTGAGTTCTTTTCATAACTTAAAACAGCTTACTAAATACCTGGGTTGCCTGGATCTCCAACTTTACTACAAGCTAAGTAAGGAAGAGACACAACTGACAGTGAATTGCAGACTTGTACCTTGATTAAGACTATTATTATTGCTATTACCATTGTAATCACCAAATATATTCTGAAGTCATCACCAGTCCCAGTTCTGAAAGGTGTCACAGAAACCANCTGTCCCATAACTTTGAAAGGAAAAGTGTTCAAATTACCAAGCTGTTTGAAAATTAAATTAGGCAACACATGCTAGCTTCTTATGTAAATCAAACTCCTATAAAGAAGTATTAGGTACAACTAGCTGGCTTCAGTATGTTACAATGATATCCACTTCATCGTTACTCTTCCATGTACATCCTAGTCTGTAGGTTAACTGACATTCTTATAAACATAAAACTGACAATTTCTCCAGGTGAGCTACTGAAACAGAATTCAGAGCATTTCCCCTCCTTGAATTTGAGCTATGTATGGCTTTCATTACAGCTTTAAACAGTTCTCGTCCTTTATGGAACCAGGGCCCTCTGAGAAATTAGAAAACATAGTTTCTTAGTGAAGGGGCAAGCCAGGAACAGTTCAGCAGAAATTGCTCAGTCTCATCTCATAAGCAGAGATAATTTACTGCTTTCAATATTAATAAAAGGTGCCCCATTTTAACTTTTGGAACTCAATATATTTCTGTTCTGTAAAAAAACATAAGAAAATATGATTAATACATAGAAGAATCGGTCTCTGAATGGGCTGAAGTGAGTAAGCTGTACAAATGTGGCACTCAAAATTACATATAACGTAACTTGTTCTTTTCCATTTTGGGATACACAGGTAGATTTCAGAGGAAGGAGGCAATTAATTCCTTTTCTAATAGAAAAAAAAAGTGATTATTTAGGTCTTGCTCTTCAAGCATAAAATAAAAGTGATAGGACACAGTTGGCAACAAATGCAACTCTGGCAAGAACACATATTCTTCTCAAATAATACACCCAATAGATACACTTTCTTCCAACAGATAATGAAAGACTCGACTTCAAAGCATTCTGATTAACACCAAACACTCCAACACTTTTAATTGCCAATAACCAAACGGACAGAAGTAGAATTTATACAGCTTCAAGATCAAATAGAATAAACTTATGAAACGCACAACACAGAAGAAGCATGCTGAAGATTATGGATTGCTGATTACTTTGCATTACACCATTTTTCAAACAAAGCCAAGAAATACCTCAGCAGCCTCAGGGAAAGAACGAGAAAAAAAAAAGTGCTTGGTAAGCACATGTCTCTGGGAGCATTAAAATACTCAGAAAAAAAAAGTACTTCTAAGTAACGATATGATCTCTTTCATACAACTGACATACAGGAAACATGAACTATTTCCATTATCATAACAAAAAATATTATTAATTTTTATTGGCTTGACTATTTGTATAATTACAGAACTCTAAAGCAAATCCATTAGTGGAAAATCCCCAGAAAATCAGCAGCTCCTACATCATAATGATTTTATACTCCTGACTCCTAACTCCTGGCAGTGGTATCGAAGAAACCATTTTCCTTAAACGTTGCACTCTGCTGCGTGAAGCTGAAGAATACAGTTTCTTGGGGTGACACACAGCAAATTACATTAACTTCCTCTGAATCACTCCAGCAACTGTGCAAGGTTCCAATCAGCTGCAGAATATGAGGCTAAGAGGCGATTTGATTTTATCACATTCCTTTACCCAAGTCGTACTGCAGATATGGTTTGAATGGAAGACAAAATTGATGCTATAGTGTTTACTTAATCTTGCTCTGTTCCTCAACCAATATGTGAATGTTGAATAGATATATCTCACTATTTCCATCTATATTATTCTGTATTTTGGAGAAAAACATAAAGAGTATGTGAGAAAAATGAAATAGTGAAAAATAAAGTTGGGATAGAAAGAGAAAGATAAGAGAAAAATGTGTGGAATATAAATAAAATAGAAAAAACAAATTACAGAGGAAAAGGGGGAACATTAAGCTTAGAGAGAGTACAAACAAACAACAACAAAAAACAGGTAAAGGAAGGAAAAGAATACAAACAAAAGCACCAAGGAAAAGAAAAGGCAAATAATAGAGGGCACAGGCTGCCATTTCTCTGCCTCAGTGCTTTTAATACAATATAACAATAATTACACAAAGCACAGATTAATCTGATCAGCTCAGCTAGCCCAGCATATCCAGATGTCACCCCGAGAGAGATGAATGGGCTCAGGACAGAGGAGATTTTGGGGTGCTGGCTGGCAAGCTCAGCAGCCCTGGCACAGCGGCAGACCGCAGCAACACATAAAGCAACAGGAGAGAACATCAACGGGAAGAAGAGCTCACACATATTAGGAGGGTAAATGGAAAAGCTGCAGCACAGCTTAGTGCATTCACCATATCTAATAGCACAATCATCTGTGAAAACAGAAAAACGGTTGAGAGCTGCAGAATATTCCTCAGCCAATTATCCCCAATTGCCATACACTTCCAAATAACTGCTAGCGTGCCAGAGCAGATCCCCACTCCTGACACTGGCAAGAGGCTTTTGTACTTTCCAAGCCAGCGCTTCTCAAGGCTTTTTAAAAATTCAGCGGAAGAGGTGAAGCTTTGCCATCAGGTTCCCCCTCTTCAGCCTGCGTCCTTTCTTGCTGTAGTCCAACGTTAACACTTGACCTTGGTGTCACTGTGCATTTAACAAGTGACACCACAGAGAAGCAGAGCTGACAGCCCAGGCCTGCTCCCCTCCATTGGGCCAGTGTCAGAGCTGAGTCCCTCACACTCAGCCACCCGTGGCCTTGGCACTGTGCAAGCTCCAGGATGCCCAGGCCTTGCTGCTCAGGAGGGCAATGTGGGGTAGAGGGTGGGAAAGGACAGCTAGGTCGCACGTACAGCCAACACCGGTGCTGTGGACAAAAGTTAATTGAAGTTTGATCAGTCTCTTTGTAGTTCTAACAGGCTGATGCTGCTCAAACAAGATATCTGTCTGTGAACTGTCACATCAGTCTTTAAGGGATGCAAAGCCCTGCACACTCATTTACAGGTATCCACAAGGGCAGTAATGCAAAGCAACGACATCTAGCAACAGCAGCAGCAAGATAAATGTTTCCAGGCCAGGCACCTGCTAGAGTTAGGAAAAAAGACAAAAAGAAGTCCCTGCTACCATGGCAACTGCTCACCAGCACCTGCCAGCTTAGGCCCAAACCCAGGCTATGGCCAAACCAATGCTCATAAACTCAGGGAACTATATGGAAACCTCATTAATTGCCTTGACTGAGGCTCTGGCCATTTGTTTAAAGGAACCAGAGATAAAACAACATTTATGGGGTGAGATCAAAATTATTCTGGGCTAGATATCCATGCCTTAATCCTGCTTTCCACTACAACAGCTTCCAGGCCCTTCAAAAGAAAACATTTTTATAGGATTTACATTAACATGATGATTACAAATAACCATCTGTCTGCTTCTACTTTTTCAATCTGGTCTGTGTCCCACGAGCCCCTAGTCCATGGGCAAAGCAGTGAAGCTGGAAAGAAGAAGCATGTGCCCATCAGGAGGCTCTGGAATAACTGCCTTCTTCTCCCACCAGTGCTTGGCTCTCCTCCTCCACTCCCCAACATACACAGCAAAATCTGACATTAGCGGGGAGGGGAGAGAGGGAAAGTCTCCCTTTTCCCTTTTTTCAATGAGTGATAATGTCTTAAAACACAGCTATACCTGTCATGCTGACTAGAAGGTATAAAGAGGTAACAAGTAAATATTAATATGGCTCTGTAACGTGGGTCCTGGCAGTTTATCTTGTCCTTCCTGTTCTGTTAGGTGCTTATCTGAGGATATTGTTACTATCACATAAGGAATTTAAACAGCTGCACTGGTGGTAGGTTGGTCATATGCCACATACAGGTAGGTCTCCCTTGATCTGAGGCACTTCCCCACAGGCATTTAACTAAATCCTCATCGCACCACCACTGCCTAGAACTTCTCTCATACAACAAGTACCAATAGGCACAGACAACATGAATTATTATGTCAGATAACTGCCTAGATGTCACACAGTGTAGAGATTAAAGGATTAAAATACTTGAAATAATGTATTGTGCAGGAGGGTATTTCAGAGCTTGGGTAATATTTATCACCCACAGAAATGGCCTGAGTGCAAGCTGGCAATATTTGCTGGAATGGGGTGACAAGAAGAACAAAGGGTCACAGACAACCTGCCTCATGAAAAAGAATAATGCACTTAGAGGATGCTGCTGCCCTACCTTTTGCTTAAGCCTCTGTCACATTTTGTTAGGGAAGTTACGAACTAAATCACAATTCAGGCAATGGTTCTAGGCAGGACTACAAAGGAGTTCTGAACTCCCTCTGCATGTGCACAGCCCTACAAAAGCTGCCAACCATCGTGAAAATCTTAGAAAAAACAATGAAGAATACAATTTTTTCCCCTTGTGTCTACTTTCATTTTCTTATCCTCCTTCTATCTCCTGATAAAGATATTGCCTAGGAGACATAAATGCTAGCTAATATACCATGACTTAAAGTGTTCAGACTTCCCAAAACCCGAGAGATTCATTTTCAGAGGTGTTAAGGTATGTTCAAAGAGTCCAGTAGCTTCAACAATGTCCAATTAGTAGGGCCCTTGTAAATCAAAGTGAAGAAGAGAGTAGTGGGAAGATTCTGCAGAAAGAAACAAATAGAGAATACTCTTCCTTTCATATTCAGCACCTTTCTTTGGCTTCATCCCTTTTTTGCACTCAATATTCCATGTGCTTCTGAACTTAATAACCTATTTAGTACTTACAGTTACAGGGAGCTTGAAAATAAAGATATTTTTAGGCCTCGGCAAAAACACACACACGCACAAAAACAAACAAACAAACAAACAAACAAAAAAAACAGAACAAAGTGCAAAAAACACTGTACTGACACATCCTGTAAAGCTTTTCACAGTTCATATATGCAGATACAGCTACTTATAGAATTAGGATCTTTGATGAGCATTAAGGCTTAAACACAAAGTGGGAGACCCTTGCTTCTGAACAGAGAACCAGTTAAGCAAATAGAGAAGCTGAGAATCACAGTACTAGTAATTAAGTGTGTGAACAGCCACTATCAAGTAAGCAGGCAGACTCCAAATGGATTTACTGGGAGATTTTGTTCTGCTTTTTTTTTTTTTTTCTCTCTAAATTTCAGTCTGAGTTGTATCCCAACTAGCTGATTGCACAAAGGTCAGGAAAGATGTCTTATTTCAGCAACATTGCACGAGTCAGACTCAGTAACCTTTCTACAACAGTTAACCAACTTATAATTGCCGACCTATTTTCCCTTTTTACACAACCACACAGGCATACTAGTGTTAGTTATTACAGACATTACTTATGATTTTCTTCTGAATTTTTTAGGGATTGCTATTGTGCTGAATTAAATGTATGCAACATATCTTGAATACACTTAATTAAAAACTGTTGTGATACTTGTGATTCATTGTTCTCATCTGAATACAATCTAACATCCCCGTAATTTTTCTGAAAGATTTAATTTGACTACTCTAAGGCATGAAGAGTGGAGATTTTTCTTACTCAGAATTTAATATATTCATGTTTATGCTTCCTGATTGAAAACAAAGTTCTATCACCTGTCTTCATTGCACTGAAGTACCAATAAACGTCTCTCTTTTTCAAATTCCCGCCTCCTTCCATCAGCAAATTCTGAACGCTGCAGCTAACAGTCAGCAACTCCATCTGCCATAAATCTTCAAAAGCATCACAGTGTTTTGACAGTCAAGAAAGGCAAAGGAAAGCAATAAGCATAACCAAGTATTTAAATCATTTCAGAAATCTATAGCTATACAACGCAGTATGTTGGATTTTTTTCTCTAGGACACAGAGCAGTGTTTTCTCTTTTCTCTTTTTAAAGCATAATCTCTCTGGACGAATGCACTATACAGATTGCTAATGTTAACAAGAGACATGTTACCAAGAGTTATGTTCCATTGAAACTAAAAACCCTATTACCTGCTTAAAAACTCACTGACTTCATAGAAGAACTGGAACCAGAATTGCAGACAACAAACTTTGAAAAACATGCATAGTCTGATGTAAGCCTTAAGATTTAACAAGGATTGGACGTTTAGCAGTTTACTAGGACAGTTATTTGATGAGCCTTTAAACTTACATCTGACATTACCTTTTACAATGCACTTTACATTTAATGGGCTACATGCTCAGAAGATCATGGGCAAGTCATTTATCTTTTTATCAACTAATGCAAACATCAGATATGGCATGGAACATGGATTCAAAAAAACACCACAACACAACTGAAGTATTGTACTTTCACTGTCATCTGTTTGCCAGCATGTCTACTTTGCAGCCTTGTAGGCTACTGTCAGGAAAAGTATACTGGGCAGGACAGGCCTTTGCTCTCCTGCAGTACATTCTTAAGTTGTAATAAGCAAATTAAAAAAAAAAAAAAAAAAAAAAAACTTAANGGCAGGACAGGCCTTTGCTCTCCTGCAGTACATTCTTAAGTTGTAATAAGCAAATTAAAAAAAAAAAAAAAAAAAACAAACTTAAATGAATTCATATAAAATTCGTTATAAATATATAACCAATCTTCAAAAACAATGATATTCAGCACCCTTTCCCCCAAATTTTACTGAACATCAGATATACATGAGTGAATATAAAGTGGGAGCTTTTGACTGAGTATCTCAGAGGAACAAATATAGATCATTCTGTACATACAGGGTATGGCACAGAGCATCCCCAGACAATAGAGATTTAATTAGTAAGTTCACAAATCATAGTATAATAGCCTTCAGGTTTACTGCTATGAGCACAAAAGTAGCATTGCTGCATACATGCAGCACTATGCCCAACCTAAAGAATGCTACCTAGTTTGCTACAGCATCAAACAGTTGTATTTCTTCTGTTTCCAGACTGAAGCTGGTTCTCCTTCAACCACTTATGCTGCTTCAGTCCCTTGGCCTTCCTGTTCAAGCCCAGTCAAAACACCTAAAAGGTACATGTACTTTCAGTAAAGCAAAGGAACATAACCAGATGAGAATGACAAAAACAAGTACAAATGAATAAATATTTCTTGTACAACAAATACAGAATGTTACATGCTTCATTTAACCAATATAATACAGAATGCAATCTCCAAGCTCTTCTGAAGTGTGAATAGTCTCTAATAAACTTCCTGTGTACACATGCACAACACACACACAGCAGCTGGGATGCTTTCCCATTTTGGCAGGCAGTCGCTGCCACATGACTTCCATACTTTAGCCACATTAGGCAATGCATCAAACAAAATAGGCTCTTTCCCAACATAGGAACTCTATTCCTTCTGCCTCCCATCCTCTTCATCTAATGCTGGCCTCCATCAAGCTACATTTGGTAATTATACACTAGAACACATCTATTCAGCTTTTGTGAGCAGGATTTTTATTTTAGGGCTTTTGTGCACTACATAGAAGTCAGGACTGAAAACATGGTATCTGAGCCGACATACCTAGGTGCGTATTTCTTGACAAGGTTTCATAACATAGGTTCAATAAGCTTTGTGGGGGGACTATGCAGCCACACTTCATGAAGGGCACGTAGCATCAGGATGAGGGGTAATGGCCACAAACTGGAAGAGGGGAGATTTAGGCTAGATGTTAGGAAGAAATTCTTTCCTGTGAGGGTGGTGAGACACTGGCACAGGTTGCCCAGAGGCTGTGGCTGCCCCCTCCCTGGCAGTGTTCAAGGCCAGGCTGGATGGGGCTCTGAGCAACCTGCTCTGGTGGGAGGTGTCCCTGCCCATGGCAGGGGAGTTGGCACTAGATGATCTTTAAAGGCCTCTTCCAAACCAAACCATTCTATGATTCATCAGGTAATGGGGCAGGATATACACCCATAAGATGGTGTGCATAATGGCTGGGAGCTACCTGCTGCTTCTGGACTACTTCTCTTTCCATCCTGCAAACTCTCCTCATGTCAGTCGGCCATGCTGGGATGCTTGCCAGATGCCATTTCAACAGGCCTGCTGCACATGCCTGGTTGGCCTCAAGTCCACTGTCCCATAAGTAGTCAAGTCATTGACACAGGCCCTGGGGTGGTATTTCCTGTAGAATCCAAGCCCAGAGCAACTTTTTAACAGTTAACCTTCTGCAGGGCTCAATTGCTTTGACTTTTTCAGAACTTGCCCCAGCAAACAGAGACTGCAAACTGCATAAAAAGTGTTTGCACAGCTGTCACTGAGACATACACTGTCATTCGAGGCTAGGGAACAGCAGAGACCCGTGAACTGTGTATAGAGGGATTGGGATAGCAGAAGGGGACAAGCTACCAGTATGTGTGTATATAGCTGTAGCCACATTTGGCACTCCTCTTTCTAAGAATTTACCGCAAAAACCAACGCCCTAATCCTCTAACACTTACAATTACATATTATAATTTAGTATTATTTTAATATTCTATTAATTCTATAAATTAAATTAAAATTAAATTCAAAGGCAAGGATGTGTGGTCCAAAGATGTTGCTCATTAAAATTGCAACTCCTGTCTCTGAGAACAGGAACATTTATTTCCTTCAGCGTTCAAGTGCTTTTTGTTTGTTTTGTTTTTAATTTCACCATGTAATTTTCTTCATTAAAAGGATCCTACCAGGTTTAACATCTGTCTGAAAATGTCAGATGAAAGTTTCTCTAGATTGCCATAAACAAAAGAAAATTACTTATGTTATTCTGCATAACGAATTTAAGTTTGCAGAGCTCTGAAGAACTCAAGGAGCAATGTGATATGTAGACACCATATTAAATGCTTTTAGGAGAGAGTAATTTGTGTTTTGTCAGTATACTGTCAGCTAGGAAATGACCCACAAAACACCTAGATAAAATGGTAGTTTTGTAAAGTCTAACCATGGACAGGATGCCCCAAATTTGTGATTTTATGCAAAATAAAAAGATAATAGTGTAATCTACAGGAAATCTTTTGCAGTTCTGAGCTGATGAAATAGTATAAGGAATTACTTCTATACCATATGAAATAACTCTCCCATTTATATTCTTCTTCTCTTTTGAAAGTAAGAATTCACATTCCCCTCATTAACATTCACCACATGTTGCAAGAGGGGAAAAAAAAAAAAAAAAAAGAAGAAGCAGGAGCAAAGAGCAGCAGTAATAGCCTAAAGCAACAATTTTGAAAGGGAAGTTTCAGCACCCAGAGGGAAACCAGAGCCTGGGTGTCCTGCTCCACCCTCCAGTTATGCTATGCTGTGTGAAAGACACAAAATGACCTTCAGCTGAATGGTTACAGCACCTCTCAGACACACTATTGAAAACGTAGTAGTGTAATATTCTGAACAGCAGTTGAGGTGAAACAATCTTTTCTTTCCTAACTAATACCACATTCCCAAAGTGCTATTTTGTGTACAACAGATTTTACATAATAGAAAACCTAATAATAAAATAAAACTAGAACAACAACATGTATCCTACATGCACACATCCTTCTAAACCTTTCAAACTGAATATTCTTCTGGCATTTCAGTGCAAGAGAAAATCAGAGTAACTATATTTCATCTGCTGATGGCTTTAAAATAAGTGAAAACTGGCAAACTACACAATTCTCTACAGCATGTTTATCCCAGACTACAGAGGAGAAACAACTTGGGATGCACCTGTAGAACAGCCTGTAATGAGTGTGTTACTCACTGGCTGCAGTAGCCTTTCAGGTGAGGAGCTCACATTCCTTATAAGGATCTTAGAGTGGGAAAGACCTCTGTCAATTCCACAGCCAGAACACAAAATCATTTTCACATTCTTTCCCTCACTTTGGCTTTTATACATAAATGACTAGTGCAACAAAGAGTCTGTTCCAGCACAGGCACATTTAATAACTAAATACTGAAATAGGTATTACCTTACATGTGAACCTCCTGGCATTCTGAAGTCATTCATTTAATTCCTCTGTAGTGCTGAGTTTAACTAGACACAAGGTACCTGTGTCTGTAACTCTCACAAAAGATTTGTGTACATTTGTATAGCTACTGGCATTCTGCAATTGAATTAGATAACAAGAGGCTATACTGACAAGATAAAGTATTCAAGCACCATATGATAGACAAAGTATAATATTGAAATAGGCAGATTAGATTATTAGCCCAGAAAGGATTGGATGAAGGGGATTTTTAGTCTGCCGCAGTATTCACCTGGGATAGATTTTAGGCCAAGTAGCAGGATTGTTTTCTTTCATGCCAATTAGAGAATATTGGGGAGAAAAAAAAAAAAAAAAAAAAGGAAAGAAATTTCTCCTGTTTGGAGGATTTTTAACATAGGTCACTCCACTGACCCAGTTCACAGCTGAAATCCACAAGCAATTGAGAGAATGACAAGCTATTACACACGGAGGAAATGAGTGGCCAGGAGAGAATAGAACTACTTAAACCAGATTTTCCACCAAGGAAAATGTATTGTTAAACCATGCATTATATTTCTCTATATTTAGAACAAGGAATACATAAAACACAATAGCTCATATAACCAGTGCATGCTGTGGGATTTCTCTGAGACCAGGAGAACTGGAAACATTCTCTAGTTTGCTTGTGCAGCTTCAATTAAGGCAAATTGAATTAAACTCTCCCTTGAGGAGGACCTCTGTAGCTCTGCTGCTCCTTTTCTGAACAATTCCAGATGTAGGTGTGGAACATTTTCATTTCTCTTTGAAGACTTCCACATGCATGGCTGTGCTTCCATGCTCAAACAAAGAGGTGAGCTTCTGGGGAGACTCCAAGGGATGCTAAGAAATGCCCAGCTGATAGCTCATATATATTAACACTCATTTATATAACAATTTAATTCTCTTCATCAGGCCTTCCTTTCTTACTTAGAACAGACAGACCAGCTAGAAACAACCCAGAAGAAATGGAAGTACTTCTACTGCTGACCAACTGGAGTTTTAGTACAACATAGCTCATAATTACACATTCAGTGGCTCTTTGCTTTCTTCCTGTCATACCTAGAATTTATTACCTTAATTTGTACATCCTTTTGAGCACCTATTCAATCCAAGGTACTAACCAGACTTCTTTTCTAATGCCTCCAGTACCCTCACTTCTGTCATGAAGAATCACCCTTCCAGCACAGGTCTACAGGTTCACCACAGCATTTTCAAGCTCAGCAGTTAGAGTTACTACCCTCAGGGCACACCTTTTGATCTCATACACAGAGGAGTGACTGGACTCCAACAGGTCTAATTGCTGATCACCACCTCAAGACTTCACAGACATTTGCTAGAATGCTCTTTCCCCTACAACAGCAGGGTACTGGAGATGAACTCAATTTTACTGAAAATCATGAAAGCTTTGAGCTCTCCCAAGTCTTCCCCCCTCCTTCTCCCAGTAAAAGGCTGTGACATCAGCAAAATTCCACATTTTTAAATAGCATATCACAGGACTACTGCACAAACAAGAGAGCACTATACTAATTCAGCACAATTAATATGTTGCTTAAGATTTTTAATTTGTTTTTTGTGTTCTTTTCTAAACAGACATTCGGTCACAACAACCCCATGCAATGCTACAGGCTTGGGGCAGAGTGGCTGGAAAGCTGCACAGTAGATGTGGGGGTGATAGTCAACAGCTGGCTGAACATGAGCCAGCAGTGTGCCCAGGTGGCCAAGAAGGCCAGCGGCATCCTGGCTTCTATTAGAAATAGTGTGCCCAGCAGGACCAGGGAGGTGATCGCTCCCCTGTACTTAGCACTGGTGAGGCTGCACCTCGAGTGCTGCGTTCAGTTTCAGTCCCTCACTACAAGAAGGGCATTGAAGACCTGGAGGGTGTCCAAAGAAGGGCAACAAAGCTGGTGAAGGGCCTGGAGCACAAGGCTTGTGGGGAACGGCTGAGGGAAATGGGGCTGTTCAGTCTGGAGAAGAGGAGGCTCAGGGGAGACCTTATTGCTCTCTACAGCTGCCTGAGAGGAGGTTGTGGTGAGGTGGGAGTCGGCCTCTTCTAGTGACAGGACGAGAGGCAACAGCCTCAAGCTGCGCCAGGGGAGGTTCAGGTTGGATGTTAGGAAAAACTTCTCTGACAGAGTGGTCAGGCATTGGAACAGTCTGCCCAGGGAGGTGGTGGAGTTTCCTTCCTTGGAGGAGTTCAAGAAACGTGTAGATGTGGCACTTAGGGATGTGCTCTAGTGGGCATGGTGGTGTTGGGTTGACAGTTGGACTAGATGATCTTAAAGGTCGTTTCCTACCTTAATGATTCTATATCTAAGACACAACCCTCCATAAGTTTTTCAAACAGCTAAACAGAAATACCAACACTGGCAGATGCAAAGCACTAAATCTAATACGTAACTGAACTTACTGAGCACGAGCAGTCCAACTCTGCATTGTGCACAGCTTGCTAATGAAATTCATCAGAATGTATGGTGCAGCTGACACAGAGCTGCTGCATGCAGAGTGGGAATTTACCTGGCACCATGCATCCAGGAGCCTGGACGGCAGAAATTCAACAGCATACTGCTGGAGAGGGCATGCCAGTAGTGCTGGCAGTTTAGACTCTTACTTCTCTACCAGCCTTTTTTCTTTTCTTTCTTTTTTTTTTTTTTTTTTTTTCCAAGACATTTATTCATAACCCGCCTTCAGAGCCTAGCAGCAATGGTAAACCCATTAAACTTTGCTTACACTCGTCATGATGTTTATAAAAATTGTAGGTGGAATTACCGTCCAGTAATACAAAGCTTGGCATTTTTCTTCTCAGATGTAATAACAAACTGCATAAAAATAAAGTTGACCCAGGGATTTCAATACAGAAACTTTCACTGGAAACCCAAGCAGCAGTGTGCAAACCCGTGTTTTTATGTCAATATAATAATGGCACTTCTACATCTATTAATAAGTATAGATCTCACAATGGATTCTTGGTTGACAGGACATCATAAAATGCATTATATTTCTTCTAAAAAATATAATTAACTCTTAATGAACCCTTCTCTTTCACCAGTAAATTCAATTTTGTCTAATCCTTGGGTTTATGGTAATGCTGAGCTCATTAAAATGTTACTTAAAACTCATTAAAATGCACACTGAGAGGTAACAGCTTCATTACAGTAATATGTTGTAAAAGAAAAAAGAATGCTTTACTATCATTTAATTGTTTCCAAAACTGAATACATTTGCATAGTGATTAGGTTTGCAGGATATTTTCAGTAGTACTCAATAATTAAGCAATTCAGTAATTAAAAATGCATTTTCTAAAAATAATTTTATGTTATTGCTTACTCCCTGTTGTGTTTTTCAATTGGGAGAAATGCTGATGTTGATACAGTTTACAGAATCAAGAAACAGTGATACCTGCACTGATATCAAAAGACATATCAGTTTAATCTCTTGGTAAATTTCTGTTTCAAAATAATAACTTAGAATTGCCATCAATACATTTTACTAGTCACAAAACAAAGTCATATAATGTCCATCTGACCATTTTTCAGTACAAAGGAGAACAAGAAATTATGAAGGGGCCTTTCAAGTGCAAAGCCTTTCTATATTTATTTCTTATTTATTGTTATGATAAACTTGCACATGACTGAGTACCTGAGCAGAGGTCAGCTGGGACCTACTCATGACTTTGGAGGATGCCAGTCACCATGACTGTGCTCTAGCCCACGTTCAGAGGCAGAAGCCCTTTAGCCAGGGTACTTATAGAGCAGCGTCATCCCTTTCTTGCTTTCCCTCTTGACAGTGGCTGTCCTAGCTCTAAGGCAAAAGGGCTTCTCTTCCACAGACCTGCTAACTGCATGCCATCTTCTCGCTTTTCCCTGCCAGTATGTGGTTGAGGGCACCAGCAATAGAATTCAGGCCAAGTAGAGATCATCTGCACTATAATGATGATATCATTATGGTTAGAGATGTGATTAATAGATTTATTCTTAACATATAAATTGCTTTGCTGGTTTAGAGAAATTCTATGTGAAATTTACAGTTCCAGGCTTGTTTTCAATACATCTCCCTACATTTGGGAGTAAAAATATATTGAAAAAACAGTCCAAAGCTAGAGACAAAAGTTACACCTTCTCAGTAACCTCAGCACTAAGAGTATTTAGTCTCCATTATTTGCCATATGACATCTGATATGGAAAATATTTTGCTAAGTGAGACATGATAACTTTTATTTTAACTGCAAAAGAAGGGTTACTAGAACTGACAGAGTGCTAGGGTATGCAGCTTGGACTCTTAGATAGGAAAAAAGCAGCTTTGAAGCCTTGAGTCAAGGATCTGTCTAATGTGATACCATTTAAAATTCCTTGAAGTGCTAATTCAATACCATTCACTGTTCTTTTCTATGGCTTCAAATCTTATTTCTACTTCCATAAAACAGATTTTTTTTCTATATATATACACCATCACACATCCAATATGGATTTATCAAACTTGCTGTGAATGTTGTTTGACTAGAGAGGCAAAGAGACAATCTTAAATATGGATGCTGCAGGTTACACATGTCAGTGTAAGTGGAACAAAGAAAAGTGTTGTGCTCTGCCATTAGAAGAGAATAACAAACTAGAACAAAAACAATCTAAAGAAAAAAGGTGAAGGGCAAACAATATTTAACATTTTCAGCAGCTGTTGAGTGAATCAACAATTATTGTCTCCTCTGAACAAGAAAAAAAAAA
>VXAV01005236.1:0-20478 GCA_013399715.1 Alectura lathami
GGGGTTTTCCGGTTGGGGGTTTTTGGGCGCGCGGGGCGATCAGCTCGGTCCGGGGTGATCGCACTGGCATGTCTGTGAGACCTTACCTTTTGCTGTAAGTTAATTGTTCTACTTCACATCTTTTTATAAACAAAGTTTAATTATATTTAGTCCCGAGTTCTACCTTTTACTTTTCTTCTTAACTTTCTCCCTTTTCCCCCCCTCCGTTTTTAACTCTCAGCCAGCAGCCACCGGCGGCCGCCGGCAGCCTTGAGCTTGCTCGGCAGAGGGGGAGGGGAAAGCCACCACAGGTACATGGAAGACAGGGAGGTGATGTGAGACAGCCAGCACAGCTTCACCAGATGCAAGTCTTGCCTGACCAACCTAGTGGCCAGCTATGATGGCATAACCATCAAGCTCCAGGACAACATGCTGAATTATTTCCAGAAACAGTAGCATTGAAAAGTGCTGCTTTCCAGTAAAGAAATCCTTCCAACAGGTTCACTGCCATGCTTCAGAAAAAAAAAGGATGAGCATCTGAATTGCCTAGGTTGGGTTAGGTATTGGCCTTCCATTGTTCCCTTTGCCCTTGGCTCTTGCTCAGTTGAAATCCCTTCCTTTTGGCAGCTGACTCCTCCAAGGAGCTGGTCGGCAGTGAGCAAGCCCCAGTTCTGCAAAGCCTGAGTGTTCAGAAGGCTCCTCCATGCTGAGAAAGTGAGTTGGGATCCTTCAAACGGTTTGTGGTTGAGCTGCCAAGGGAGTATTGGCTGGGGTGATCGCTGGGTTGCTGCCATAGTGCACAACCCAGTAGGCACAATAGTAGGTTGCAGCATCATCTAGAATTACATTTTTTATCGTAAGAATACAAAGTTTCTGGCTAGAAACAGTTTTAATTGTATATTTGTTCCTTTGGAAGCCTTCATCTACTACACTTGCTCCTGATGTGATGTAGATCATCCTCACTGGAGCTTTATTCTCCTTCTGTTGATACCAGTGTATAATGGTTTCATCAAAATTTCCAGAGAAGTCTTCAAAATGACATCGCAGACTTGTACTTCCTTGTGACATGGTGATGGATACACGGCTCTGTATGGGAATTTCCTGTGCAAATCCATCTAGGAAATTAAAAGGAAAAAAGAGAAATTATGTTATTAGCTGACAATCAGGGATTTGGGAAGATATCTTGGTGCCTGTGAGGAAAAGTAAGCTCAAGAAAGTTGGACTTACAAGACCACACAGTCGTGGCTGTAAGAGCTGCCAGCAGCAACATGTTTACTTGTCCTGCTCCGCTGCCGTTGAGACTCAGAGAAGGAAACCAGCCCCAGTGCAGACTGAGCTGTACCATGTGGAGGAGGGGGTGGCTCCCTCAGGGGTAGCTGGTGATTTCCTGCAGCAAGCCAGAGGAATGTGTCCCCAAAACTCCAGCTGGGAGCAGCGGGGGTCAGTGAGCAAGTGTGTAGGGAAATTTATAAAGAGCACATCTTTGGCTGTGGTAGATAAGAGGATGGAAATCTGACATAAATTGGCCTGCATGGGATTTTGTGCTACTCAAATTAAGTAAACCGTATTTCCAGGGACTTAGAGTTCCTTACATGCAGAGCAGAGCATACTGTGGGGAAACATGGGGACCTTTTCCTTAGAAGTACTTGGGAGTGACAAGCATATTGTTCACATCAGTACGTTGTTCTTTTCCTGCCTATGATTTCCCAGGGGATCACAACGGCTGGAGCTGAAAATCAATGTAATGTTGGCTTTCCTTAAGGACCGCCAGACTTCCGCCATGGCTGGGCAAACCATACCAATGGAGCAAGTGAGTTTCCAATATTGATGTGCTAGTTCTTAATGCAATGAAGACTCTCCTTGCCCTTGAAAAGGGTAGATGCGTGCTTGAAGACTGAGGTGTTAGCAATGGCACAAACTTCAAAATGGACTGTTGTGCAGTGTTAGCTGTTCATTCTGGGTAGCCTTTTGCCTTTCTGCTGCTGATGCCAGGTGAAGTGACAAGGCTGGGGGAGTGAGGCAGTTACAAACCTGTTGTTCAGATGTTGGGAGAGTTTTGTGCCTTGATGTTCTCTGAGCTTCTACCATGGTGAGGGTCCCAGTAGGCACAGTAGTATGTAGCAGCGTCGTCTGGAATTATGTCCTTTATCATAAGAACACACAGATTCTGATTAGAAACTTTTTCAACTTGGTACCTGTTCCCTTGAAAGCCACTGTCAGCTACAACTGTCCCTCCTGAAAAGAACAGTATCCTCTCTGGTGCTTTATTCTCCTTGTGTCGATACCAGTGTATGACGGTGTTATCAAAACTTGCTAAGTTTTTAATTTCACAACGTATCCGTGCAGATTTTTGGAACTTGGTGATGGATATAGGGCTCTGTATGGGAATTTCCTGTGCAAATCCAACTGCAAGAAAAGAAATGGGAGAAAGAAGTTATTAGCTGGAATTCAGGGATTAGATAAGAAGTGGATGGACTCTCTGAGGAAAAGTAAGCTAAAGGAAAAAGGACTTACATGACCACACAGTTGTGGCCATAAAAGCTGCCAGTAGCAGCATATTTGCTTGCCCTTCTCAGCTGCCGTTGAGTCTCAGAGAAGAGTGAAAGGGGACCCGGAAAGGGACAGGATTGAGTGGGAGGAGAAGAAGTCATCAGCTATGTGTCATCTGTGCGTAACTATACGGGGCTATGTTTACAGATAACCCACAGCAGCCTGGGAAAGGAGTAAGGCCAGTGAATGCTCAGGTTGGTTAGAAGGTGATTGCCTCACCTGTCTTCCAGAAAAATACAAGAACCATTGCTAAATCCAAGGACTGTTGCCTCAAAACTTGAGGCAGAGCTGCTGAGTAACGGTTTGAGAGAATGACAGAGAGCAGTTCCAGCTGGCCATCAGTTCTGCCAGCCTAGACATCACCCTGGGGGGTGGTGAATGTGTGCCATCACCCAGAGCAGGCAGGAGGCATGTCTTCATCCTGCCAGGGGCATAATTCGGCTTCCCCAGCTCGCTCACCCAGCATGCCAAAATGCCCTATGCCTGTGCTGCCCTCCACTGAAGAGCTGACAGGTATCAACCTACAGCAACGGGGCAGCAGCATTGTGAGTGTGCATCTCACATTCAGTTTGGATTGTGGGAGGAAATGCACAGCTGCAGGTTTTCAGTTTTGAGGCTTGGAAGAGACGCAAATACTTCTCAGAAAGAAATACTGGAAAACAAAAGCAGAAAAACATGCAGCAGGGTGGTGGTAGGCGCATGTTGCTAAGTGGATTGGATGACTCCCTCTCTTCCCAGTAAATACCCATGTGAAAGTCCATTTCATTTTCTGTCAGGACTGGTAGGCGCAACAGAGTGACTAGGTGGCTCTGGCACATCAGCAAGGTTGAGAGAGTGATGGGACAGATTTTAACCAGAAGGGAGAGAGATGCAAGCAGAAAGTCACTCCCTGCAGCAGCACCCCAGGACAATCTCCTGTGTGGGCAACCCTAGTTAATCCAAATTACATTTGTGTAGGAAATTGTATGGAGAGGACATGAGATCAGGACCCTGCCACCAAAAGCTACCAGGCAGGACAGATGAAGAAAGCATCTGTCCATTGCTATTCTTCTGACCACAGCATAGAAGTCTGTCAGGTACCTGATACCAGATGAATATGTGAGGAATATGGTAGTGATGGGATCTCACACAGTTAAATGTCCAAACCACAGCTACTGTCTATGTTTCGTACTGGAGTTTTCTAACGCAGCTAGTCTACCAGGAGGCATAATTACAGATAAAACTTCATGATGCCTGTTGCAAGAAGACACATGCACTGGCCAGATTATGTTTCAACCATGTAGATTTCCAGGTTAAAATTATCACCAAATATACTTGTCATTGATGAAAGCGTCAACATGGAATTCACAGATAGCTTCAAGATTCTTCATTTGATATGAGGAGATATCCAAATCTTCGGTGAGGATTGGACAGAGTTGCTTCTGGCCGGGTAGCTCATCCATGCTGTGGGAAGTGATTTTGGATCTTTCAGACGTTTTGCAGTTGAGCTGCTGAGGGAGTATTTGTCGGACTGATTACTGGGTTTCTGCCATAGTGAGGGTTCCAGTAGGCACAAAAGTAGGTAGCAGAATCATCTGGAATTACATTTCTTATTGTAAGAGTGCAAAGTTTCTCATTAGAAACCCTTTGAACATTATATCTGTGCCTTTGGAATTTCCCATCTACTGATGTTCCCTTTGATGTAATGAAGAGCATCCACACTGGAGATTTATTCTCCTTCTGTTGATACCAGTGTATGGTGGTGTCATCAAAATTTCCAGAGAAGTCTTTAAAATCACATAGCAGATGTGTACTTCCTTGTGACTTGGTGATGGATACAGGGATTTGTATGGGAATTTCCTGTGCAAATCCATCTAGGAGTAAAAACAATAAAAAAGAAAGAAAAAAAGAGGAGAAATGATCTTATTCACTGGCAACCATAGACTTAGGAAGATATCTGTTAGGTCATCCATGGGTGCCTGTAAGGAAAAGTAAACTAAAGAAAAATGGACTTACAAGACCATGCAGCTGTGGCCATAAGAGCTACCAGCAGCAGCATGTTTACTTGTCCTGCTCAGCTGCCGTTGAGACTCAGAGAAGGGAACCCGGAAGGGGGCAGCATCGAGTGGGAGGAGAAGTCACCAACAACGGGTCTTCTGTGTCCAGCTGTATGGGGCTACGTTTGCAGAGAACCCACAGCAGCCTGGGAAGGAGTAAGTCCAGTGAATGCTCAGGTTTGCTGAAGGTGGTTGCCCTGCTTGTTTTCCAGATAAACAAGAGAACCATTGTTAAATCCAAGGAAGGAAAGGCATAAAGACAACTCCAGCACAAGCCTTGCAAAGCCACCACTGTGGAGGGCTCCGTGTTCATGGCTGAAGGTACGGACACTCTAGTGGGGTATCTCACAGAATATTGAGCATGTGCGCTCTGTCCAGATTCAGGACTAAGATGCTCAAAAGTAACTCAGGGTTTGGAGTTAACAGTCAGATAAATGCCATCTTTCCTAGCATGGTGAAAAGAAGCTTGCTTATAGACCCGGATTTGTAAAACTCATTACACTTAGGCCAAAGGGCATGCTGCAGGCCTAGCCTATGGCTGAGGACTTAATTTCTATCCAGACGAATCAGGTGAGAAAACATGACAATAAAATTGGGTGTTCTGGGCTATTATAGGAGTTGATAGTGACTGAAATGCAAAGGAAGACAGACGAAAAATTTGAAGCAGGGTATAAAAGATCATGTGGTCTTTTCTCCTTGTATCATATTCATGAATTTTTTCAAGTGATAGTATCAAGGGGATGGAGACGGATGATCCTCTGCTTGCTCAAAGAATTCTTGTGAAGAAAAGATATTTGCAGTACTATTTGTTCACAGGCAAGGCCAAGCTGTATTCACTGTCAGGTGAGTGCTTTCAGGATAAGCAAGCCTTCATCCTGAAGTTCCCTATTTCTTTCCTAAAGTGACCAGGACACTCCAGTTTTTGCATATCTTACAGAAGTGTGGGTACAGAAGGAATATCCTGATTATTAACTAACAACATCTATTTAGCAGTTGTCTTGCTAAATTGTTTTTTTTTCCCATCCTGCTGCAGAAAATCTTCAGAGAAGTATGGGATAAAGAAGAGTCTGCACCTGGGGAGAGTTCAGAGGTTGTGGTTCAGAGTGTCAAATGCCTTTTTGTAGGGCTTATCTTTGCCCATCTGACGTTGTGATGCCTTTATAAAGCCAATATGCACAGTAGTAAGTTCCGGCATCCCTCCGGGATAAATAATGTATTGTGAGACGATAGCTAGAAGGATCTTTCCGCACTTGAAACTTCCAGCTATTGGTACTTTCCTCAAAGGTTGGAGTCTCTCCCGACACATACAGTATCCTCTTGGGCGGCTCTCCGGGAAGCTGCCTGTACCAGTGCACGACGGTTGCACTCCTCAGCTGGCAGTCCATGCTGGTCGAGCTGCCCTCCACCTGCCTGCGCACTGCTGGGATTTGCACTGGCACTGCCTGCGCATCTCCACCTGCAGTGAGAAATTGCATGAGGTCAAGGAACCACCAAACTCTGGAGCAGGGACTGCATACTCTGTGCACAAGAGGGAGAGGAGGAAGGAAACAGCACTTACGGGACCAACATGAAGTTGCAATGAGTACGGGAAGCAGCAGCATGCTGCCTGCATGGGTACAACATGGAACTGAAGTAGAGGCAGAAATGTTATAAAGCCGTCCTGGTGGAGAAAGAGTCAACAGCTGGGTGGAGGAAATGACTCAAGTAGCCAGCCAATGGTAGGTCTTCAGCTTATTAGCATGAGGGATGTGTTTGTGTGTGGTAAATTCACTGGCAAACTGAATCCCATCAATTACAGTGTGGGGAGGACCTAAATATTCCATCTGATAACTTTTTTTTGGGCATCTATCTATCTATCTCCTACATTCAACTCAGACTTAGCTGTAACTCTTGCAAAGCATGCACACAGAAAATAGAAGTGTTCAGTTGTGCCTTTCCCAAGGATGCTCTCCTCTCCTCAGATCCCCAAGGCTGTCCCAGAGGAATGTCTCAGCAGCCCTTCCTAGAAAGTGCTGCCTACTTGTGTAGCACAAATGGGCTAGTCCACAGTGAACTCTGTCTTTCTTTTGCTTGGGATGTCTCCAGCGGGTCTGCTCAGCCTTCTGCAACTACCCCAGATGTGGTTTGCCCCCAGGAGGAGCACTCAGCCCACAGTGTGCTCTTTCCTGAGAAAGGTTTCCCATTCTCTGACCAAAGAAAGTGAATTCGCTCTGCATCTTCTCTAGGTCTTTGTTGACAGCAGTGTGCACAATAAACCTCATGTCAGGATGTGTACAGTAAGTTCCTACTGATCTGTTTTCCTTGCGATTGATTCATCAATTTGCATCAAGTCCTTTAGTGATGCTGTGCCTACAGTGAACATCCAAGAAAATGTCATAAGCATGGAGTTGACTGACTTGAGAACACTTTTATTATTACTCTTATTATTAGTCCACTGAAGTTTTGAAGTCAGAGAAGAAAGTGTCTTTCAGGGCTAGACTAAAGCTTCAGGAAGAACCTGCATCAATATTGATTTCACCCTACCGATGGGCCTGTAGGAATTTAGACAATGAATATGAGATGGGGGCCAGCAAGCCAGTGGGAAGAGGAAATGATAATCTCAAGCTGCATGAAATAGTCACACGGATGGTGAGCTGTGAATGTCATTGCCACATAAGTGTCTTGGCTTTTCTCTTGGTCTGCTCCTTGGACCTCCTTTCTCAGCGTAAGCCTGTGGGGATGTTTTGGAGGCAGACAGTTGGGCAGGAAGGCAATCATGGTTCTCAGCGCTTGAAAGAAAGCATGCCTCTCAGGGTACAGCCAACTTTCTGCACAGGTTGCCTGTGAGACGGTCAGCAGGCACAGTAGTAGGTACCCTCATCATCATAATGAATGTTGTATATTGCTAAAGCGCAGGCATTTCCCCTGTCTTTAGAAGAAGAATACTTGTTCTTACAGGAATCCACCTCATAGAAAACTTCTGCTGCTGATAACATATAGAGGAGCCTTTCAGGGTCTCCGTTGGGCCTGTGTCGGTACCAGTGGATGTAGGCAGTCTGGAAGTTATCTATGCCCTTGACTATGCACTCAGTCCCTGCGGTTGTGGATCTCCTTCTGGTAACAGATGGTGGACGCTGTTGCAGCAGCACTTTTGCATTTCCAGCTAGCAGAAGGAGAGAAAATAGAGCAAGCACACCAAGCCTGCTGCCTGTGGGTGTACAAATGAGAGCCTTCTGCTGCTACTCCATATAGAGCCTCCCTGGGAAGGTGAATGAATGCAACCATGCTGCAGCCAGGGCCAGGGTGAGCAGCAGCAGCATCCCCATGGTGCCCACTCACCTCTGCCCCAGAAAAGCCACAGTTCTGTGGCAGGGATGACGGCTGTGTCTGAAGGAAGGATGTGATTCATTGGGTCCATCCTGAGAGGGGCCCCAGGCAGCCAGCAGGCAATGGTATGACAAAGCAGCATGACCAAATGCTGCCAGGCAAGGAACCCTGATGTTCAAGAAATACAAACCTTTTAGAGCCCACATAGGGTTTGCCTAAAATTAAGGTATGGTGGGAAGGTGGGGCTGTTTTCACATTTTCAAGCATTTCAGGGTCTGACTCAGGCAGCAGAGCATGTGTTTGTGCAGGTTCTCTATGGCTCTCTGCTGCTGTGCATCCCACAGAGCACAGTAGTAGGTGGCAGCATCTTGTGCAGTGACTCTTCCCACTGACAGGGTGCACTCAGATTTGGTGAGGTCCTTCTCAATGCTGAATTTCCCCCCCTCAGACTCGTTCTCAAGGAATAGCCTGGATGCCATGTAGGCAACACGCTTGGGAGCTGCCCCGGGCCTCTGGTAGTACCAGTGAATGAACACTTTGTCAAAGTTGGGTACAGAGACATGGCAGGTGATGAGCACTGTTTTGCTCTCGGGCTTGGTGATGGACACCAGGCTTTGCTGTAGGACTTGTGCAAAGCCACCTGTGGGAAGCAAGAGAGAAATTGAGGACAGGAATCTGGAATAGCTGAGCATCCGCATGGTGGTGCAGGCAGTGGGGTGAGCTGGATACATACAGGAGAAACCCACCACCAGGATGAGAGCTGTCAGCAGCCACATGGTTTCTGCTCTCCTCAGGGCTTCCCTGCCGGTACAGGCTGTAGGCCACCGTTGAGGGGTGACAAAGCACATCTGAGTGGCGGAAACCACTTGTTTCAGTGCTACCCAGTGAGGCTGTGCCAGCCGCAGATGGCATCAAGAATCATTTGGGGCCATTTCCCCCAGCTCCAGCACCGAGCAGGCACCTGGAGTTAAGCTGGGCCATGTCTCTGCACAGCACAGCAGCCACACAGCCCTCGTGCATTCTTTGTCACATCTCGCCCAGGTGAGCTGCTGCGGGAGCCTGGTTGGGCAGCAGGGGATATTTGCAGCCCCTGACATGTGGAAGGAGCACAGCCAGATTGTGTGCTGGCTGCTGAGGGTTTTCTAGGGCTGTGGGTTGCCAGTACGCGCAGTAGTAGGTTGCTTCCTGTACCTTTGTGATTTTTATTATTGTCAGTGTACAGATGGGCTTTCTCTGACTCTTCTCAGCCCAGAAAGTTCCTCTGTAAGCAGAGTCAGAGAAGATAACTTGCCCTGACTGCACATACAGAATGTGCTTTGGGGCCTCTCCGGGTTTGTGCTGGTACCAGTGGATGAAGGCACTCGAAAAGTCTCTTCCAGAGAACTGGCACTGGATGCGCACGGTGCTCTGTACTGCTCTGTGGATGGATGGCTTTGGCTGCCAGAGGATTTGCGCAGCCCCATCTGCAAGGGAAAGCAGAGGACAGTGTGGTGGTGACAGCAGTGAGTGACCCCAAGCCCCGCAGCTCGCACTGTGACTTACGGTAGCCCAAGGCCGTGGCAGCCAGCAGCACCCGCAGCAGCAGCAGCAGCACGCCCATGGCAGGCCTCAGGCCTGCCTCCACTGATGGCTGGGACAGAGTGTGGGGCCTGCAGGAGGCAGCCAGCATGTGACAGTCAGGAAGGAGGGACCCGGGCAGCCCGCACCGAATGTCAGCTCCGGCTGCATTCTCTTGCCTCTTGGGGCAGCTGCCTTCTTCTTTAGTCATTTCCCGTGGTCTTGGTACCATTACCAATTTAGCAGGCTGGGAGATATTGCTCAGCTTTAGCTTAAAAGGAAATGCTTTCTCGTATGAATGTACACGATAGCTGCAGGACATCAGTAGCACTACACTCACTTTTGTGTTCTGGCAGCTGTGTGCCAGAGAGGCATTGGTAGAACATTTTTCAGTGTGTCTCGTGCTGGTTTACTTAGTCATCTTCTCATTGAAATACTGTACGTTTCCTGGCCTAATGCTGCTCGTAGGCCTAAGTGTTGTTCTATTGGCCAACATTTATCAGGCAACCCTGAATCTCATGATGAAAATAAAGTTCATCATGATATCATCATCATCAAAATATTGAAATCTGAACATGTGCTGATGAGCAGCCCTCCCCCAGCTATCTCCATCCCCATTGCTCCCTCATTCCGCATGTCTCAGAAATAGGATTTATAGGGACAGTTTTCTGATACTGATGTTACTGGGACCCTTTCTACAAGTAGAAATAATTTGCTTGCTCAAGATGTTCTTTACCCAACACTATGAAGTCAATTCATACACTTCCTGTTTCTGCCCACAAATTGCCTGGAGTTTCTCAGTCAAAGTCTTTTCTGTTATCCCAGGAGGATTTTGAGTGCTGACTAGTTACAGGAGACAGCCTACACTCAGGGATTTTTATTTCAGCCTGGGCTAACCCTAGTTCCCAGCAGCTTCTTCCATGTAAATGAGCTTCTGCTATGGAAAGCAACAAATCAACAAAATTCTGCTTAAAATTCTTGATGGTTTCTTCCTGCAAACCCAAAACTCTACAGGAGTTTTCTCTCCTATGTGACATAAAGTCATAAAGTCACTGGGGGCTTTGCCTAGCTCCACACAGCTCCCAGTGATCAGTGGCACCACTTGCCCCTTTGGTTGCAATATGCTCACAGAGAGGCTGACTTTGGGTCGCTTAAACCTGCTCGGTGCAGAGAACTCACAAAGTGCTGAGCACTCACGGTGGCTGCAAATCCCAAGGGAGTCCCAAGAGTGGGGTCTAGCTCCCACCAGCAGCAAGAATCCTGTTCCTAAGACAAAGTGTGAGAGAAGTGCCCGCCAGAAGTGCTACCTTAACACCAGAACAACTGTTAGTCATTTCCTGGTGGAGCACTTGGCATCCATATGCCTTAGATCTATAAACAGCTTGTTCTTGGTTTCCTGTCTTAATGGCAAAACAGTCAGAAGTGCAAACCTGGTGCTGTTGGAAACGATGTATGTGGCTTTGTGAGTGGAGGAAACTATTATGGGAGTTTGACTGGTAAAATACCACAGAGCTGACAGATCACGAGTGGTGCTGCACTGGCCCTGGGCTTCTCCATTGCTGTTTCTGGACTTCAGAAGCTTGACAGGAGATGGACTGCTCAAGTACAGGTTCAGGTCCTCCATCCTACTCTGGCTGGAAGATGCAGACAAACACAGAGTAAACCTGGCCGTGGAGTTCTTGCTATTCAAAGTCAGAAAAATATCCACTCTCTGGCCCCAGAAGTGACAGTTTTCTTAAATCTTTGCTTTATAAAACTAACATGAGGTAAAGCTGCAACTCCCTCTTGCTGGCTGCTTTGCTCAGAAAACCTAAATCTATGTAGCACTGAGCAACTTCAGAAGCACTGGCTTCCTCTGTCTCTGATTACTGATAGCTATACATGTTTTTCAGAAAAGGCCCCCTATCTTGTGAAACTCCCATACATTACATAACTCATGCAGAAAAAAATGGTAAGCTTTTCTTCTGTGACCTAGAGGAGTAAGTGACCTCGCCTTTAGTAGCCCTTGCTGGTACAGCAAATTTGGGCTGTCAGTTGACAATGTCCTTATGCTGACATAAGCCATGCTGTAGCCCGCCAATTCCCCTTCAAGATGGTTCCTGTTCCATTCTGGGAATTGCTAAGACTAGATTCTCACAGAAAAAATAGATGAAATAATCCTACAGGTAGACCAGATTGGATTGTGACATCTGACAGGTGTCTGGAATTTTCATCTCTACGTCCCAAAACCTTTGACATAACTTCAGAAGTTCCATGGAGAGAGCACATTTAAGTATGCACATTTATGTGCACTCCCAGCTGCTTATCAGTGACGTGGCATAGCTTACATCACCCAACAGCCCAGGAAGAGGCAATGAGCAAGGAAGGAAGGGCAAGATGCTTGGCATCATGCAAAGTGGGATGCTTCTCATTGACTGTCCTGAGGACTGTGCTTATATTGCTTTGCTCTGGAGAAGCAGGAGGGAGCTGCAGGAAACTGTGCTATGTGGCTGCTGTACAACGGCCCCTCAGAATGTCCAGGCACCATGCAGTCCTTCCTGACTTCTGACCCGGTCTTCAGCTGAAGATAGCTTGAGAACAACCTGAAGATGGAGTTGGTCTTTCTCCCGTAAGAATTCCCACTATTTTTGTAGCCTCAGAAGCCAGGGACAGGCAACTAAGCACAGCCCCACGCAAAGGACTGGCCTGCTGGTTTGTGGCACCGTTGCATTTGGCATGGGCATGCTATCAACACACACATTTTAAATGCTGCAAACAATCGTTAAGTAGTGCTGTTTTGTCCGAAAATCAAACTCTACAGCACTCTGCCAATGCAAAGGAACAACAGTAATCGTAGTGAAAACAAAGCAAACCACTGGTAGGTGAATGGAGAGAGATGGAGGCAGGAGTAGACGTGTAGTTAAACCACAAGGGAAGTTGGCGTTACAAGAGCAGAGTAACACCACGCAGCCAGAACATGAGACCACATGCAGGTTTAAAAATCTTTTCTCACTGTTAATTAATTGACTGTTTATTCAAACACAGGTGGACTATAAAGTTATTTTGAACAGGGGTAGCATAGAAAATTATTTTCTTCTTTTAACCCAACAGTGTCCCTTTGAATTGCATGAGCAGAGTCACTCACTGCTCAGGGCAAATTTTCCATGAGCACCTGCTCCAGGTTGATCTACAGCATAAGTTTTGATATATACGAGGTGCAAAGATGTCTTGCAGCAATGAGTTTGGGTGCAGCTTGGTAACTTACTGTCCTATATTCTTCTCTCATGCTGAAGTAGCCAGTTAGTGTGTCCATAAGATTGATTTCCGTCTGCTGTTGTCCTGAATTTGCCCTGTGTGTCTGCAGCTATGAGCCAAGTTCAGATAATGAGAGATTATTGCAACAAATTCCTATCTGAAAATTGAATCAAATTACAGCTCCAATCTCATAAATACAAATTCTAGCGTCTACCACCCTCTGCTGGTCGTCGAAGAGTAAACCCCCTTCTTCCCTGAGAGAGTGGTGAGGCGCTGGCACAGGCTGCCCAGAGAAGCTGTGGCTGCCCCATCCCTGGCTGTGTTCAAGGCCAGGCTGGATGGGTTCCTGGGCAGTTTGATCTAGTGAGCTAGTGGCTGGCAGCCCTGTCCACGGCAGGGGGGTTGGAACTAGGTGATCTCTGAGGTCCCTTCCAACCCAAGCCGTTCTATAAAAACAAAACAAAACAAAACAAAACAAAACAAAAAAACAAAGAAAAAAGTCCTTTTTGAGCAGTTGTGTAATTAAGGAAGAGAGCTGAAAGCTTTTATATGGAATTTGACCTGAAATGCATGAAGTATAGGAAGCCAGAAGTACATTCTCCTCCTTCATAGCACCCACATTGGAAATTTAATAATTTAAGTTTTAAATGACTGACCTTCCCAGGGTTTTGCTGTTCTTGGTACTGTTACATGGTGTGCTAGGAACAGTTTGCCTACCAACCACACAGGCACAGTTTGTCACCTGGGGGTAACCTGGGGTGCACTAATGCCAATGCTCTGACAGCACCTAAAGAGACCTCCAGCTGTTTCCTGCTCTGAAGCCAGGCTGAGGACGTATAGGACTTCTGTGCTTGTTACTAGTTGCCAAGAGGCACTGCTTTGTGCCAGAAAAGCCACCTAGAGCCAGGCTGGACCTTGTCCTTTGACAGCTCACAAAGAACTTTTGGAGCCCTGTGTTATTAGGAGCCACAGTGCCCAGGAGTGTATCTGCACAACTCGAGTGCATGTCAGATGGAGGCCTTGTGCAATGGGACTGCAGCATGCACCCACCAGGGCGGAGGAAGTCGATCCTCTTTGGCAGATGTTGGTCTCTCTGACTCATGGAGACCATATTTCTGAGGGCTACATGCTGCTTTGTTGTTGTCTGCATTGCATTTAGTGTCTGTGGCTGGGTAGAAATCCTATATATGCACGGAGTGGCACTTTTACTGTTGTTTAATCATCTTCTTTCACTAAGGTTTCCTTTAACTGCTGTTAAGCATCTGAATATGAAGAACAATTCCCTTTGGGCTGATTTCAATTTGCCAGAGTGATGTGAATTATGAGGTCTTCCTGTCGGTTACAGGAGATGCCATTTGGAAAGTGCTGCAGGTTTCCCCTTATGATGCTTCTGTGCTGATTAAATGTGTCAAGACAGAAAACATCCATGCAAGAGAAACATGGGTGCATTTGAAATGCTGCTGGAGATAGCTACATGCAAAGATAGCATCAGAGCTGAAATCAGTGGGTGAAGATCTCAAAGAGGAATGCTTGAAAAGTGACCATTGTATCATACATCCATACAGTTAGGGAGGTGCTGAGTCCAAAACCAAGCCCCACGTTGTATTCTCTAATTCTGAACCTGGACTAAGATCACATTCCCTAAAATTCCTCTTCTTGAATGACCCCCATTGCTTTACTCCAGAAAGAGGTGGAGTTAAGCTGCTGGAAAAGCAGCTGCTGATAGCCTCAGGGCCCACTGGCACCAAGGCCGCTGCAGTCCCTGCTCTGCAGGGAACATCTTGCAGCCAGAGAGCACGTCAGAGCTAGCAGCAAACTCTGCCCATTACAGCAAGATGGAAAAACATCTTCATGCTCTTTTACACTGCTTTCAGAAATGTGCCGCTGCATAATTAACGGAGCTAACTACTTTCTGTAAACAGGGATTGGTTTATCCGGTGGTGAGCCATCACCTGTGACTGTATTGTTTTAAATACAAAAAGATCTTTTAAATCTGTTTTGCATACTAACAACGAAATCCTGTTTTGGCTTTTGAAGCGCAGAATTGCTGTTCTGTCTGCCCAGCCTTGCAAACTGCACCTACACCCACCAACCCCATCCACTTACCTCTCCTGATGGCAGGGGCAGATGCTTCCATGTGTGAGGTCAGGAAGGGGTGGAACAACGGGCAGGGGGAGAGGAAGAGGAGGAGGAAGAGGAGGAAAGGGACAGAAGTGTCATTCATTTTGCACACTTTCCATTATACATGAAAGGTTGTAAACTGGGCAGACAAGCTGCAAATGCACAATTTATTAGTTCACTTGCATGGAATGGCTCCTCCATCTTCAGTGACTGTCTTACTTCCAAGGTCACACCATGCATAATCAGCCTGCAGGATCAGGAGACTGGTCCACTAAATCTTCCAAGGGTTTATTAATGTGGAATTAGAAATTATAGCTGCTGCAGAAGGTTAGTAGTGTGTGCTGTGTTAGGCATAAAGAAGTCTTTAGAGAAATCAAGACACAAGAGACTATTGCTTTACAATCACCCTGAAAGCATGAAATTCGGTAATTCACCAAGTGCAATGTAGTGTGTTAATCAGAAAAATCCAAGCAAAGTGGGAAATAGTTCTCGGCTAATACAGCTCTGAGGTGGAGGGTATTGTTTGTATGTTAATATGTAGCAGAAAAAAATAAAATAAAATTCCCACGTTTGCCCATGAATAAGCTTCTATAAATCACTAAGAAATTCATTTATTTTATACTTCTCATCTCAGGAGCTGCAGAAATAAAAGCGTCACAGAGAGAAGTCTGATTGTCTTATGAAACTGGAGTAAGAAGAAATCAAGTATGAGAAACAGTTCTTAACCTCAAATGATAAATGTTTCTATTCACACACTCCATCTTTTAGATGGGAAAATTGGGAAAAATATTATTCTGTCTAGCCTATCAATGTCCTTCCTTTAGCATCTATCATCTTAGTCTTTGAATTTTTGCAAGGACTTTTAAAGTTAACATTAATAATTCTCCTCAACCTTCCCACAAGAAGCCTATTTGCTCTATGGCTCCGAGGTGTGGATGTGAGATATAAAACATATTTAATGCCAGAACGGTGTCGTATCCCCAGCAACCTGCAGCACATAAATCACACATGCATCATGTGCAATAGCATGGCTGCTGGGACATTATCAGCACATCTTTGTACTGCCAGCAAATAATGGCTGTGCTTGCAGTGAGAAACAGACATCTGATGTTTTTTTGAAATTATATTTTTCTTTATACTGAAGTGGATTGAAGAACCAAAAGTAGGATCAAGCAGTACTGCTGAAGAGCATGTCAGAAGAAATCATGAAAGCTCTTTGCTGTAGATTAGGCACATTTCCCAACTACATACAACCTCATGTGTACTGCAAACTCCTCACCAGTGAATTTGGCACATTGACCTGTACTGAGGTTTCAGAAGAATAAAGGTCAAGGGTGTTGAATTTGACCGGGGTACTTCTGGTAAGAAGAGGGCATAAAGATAACTGTGTACAATCAGCACTGGGTAAAGAGATGTCTTGCGCATCTCATACATTTCTTTGCCTCTTTAGTGATACGGGTGTCACAGAATCACAGAAGGGCTTGGGTTGGAAGGGACCTTAAAGCTCCAACCCCCTGCCATGGGCAGGGTTGCCACCCACTAAACCAGGCTGCCCAGGGCCCCAGTCAACCTGGTCTTGAACATCCCCAAGGGTGGGGCATCCACAGCTTCTCCGGGCAGCCTGTGCCAGTGCTCCACCACTCTCTGAGTAAAGAATTTCCTCCTGACATCTAACCCAAATTTCCCCTCTAGTTTAAAACCATTCCCCCTTTCCTATCACTATCTGCCCAGGTAAAAAGTCGCTCTTCCCCCTGTTTATAAGCTCCCTTTTGGCACTGGAAGGCCACAATGAGGTCTCCCAGGAGTCTTCTTTTCTCCAAGATGAACATCCCCAGTTCCCTCAAACTTTCTTCATAGGAGAGGTGCTCCAGCCCTCTGAGCATCTTCGTGGCTCTCCTCTGGACCTGCTCCAACAGATCCACATCTTTCTTGTGCTGAGGGCCCCAGGCCTAGACACAGTACTCCAGATGGGACCTCACAAGGCCAGAGAAGATGGGGACAATCCCCTCCCTTGCCCTGTGTCATGCATAATGGTCCCACTTGACTGTAGGCTCCTGTCTGAGAAGTGGCCACACAGCATCCACAGGGAAATGGAGACTGTTGTCCAGTGTGGGTCTGCTGCAATGATTTGTAGAGCAGCTATTACTGAAAGGTAAGTATTGAGATCTAGGCAGGAAACTGTGGCCTGGAGGTCATCAGAGTTGCACCATAAATGGGGTTTAATAGGTTATTATGACCACCATTTAGTAGGTTATTATGATCACCTCAAAGCGATGCACTGGAGTCTGGAATTTATTGTAACACCAACAACAAATGAAAAGTTGCTTCCCTGGTGAAATTCTTGGCCTTGGATCAATTGATTGCCAAACCTGTTAAAGGGATGGAAAGAAAACCAAAGAGCTTCCCACAACATGCTGAGACTCCGATTGCTCATTGTGACATCTTAAAGCCAAAATCCCAGCTACCACAGTCAAGCCACTCAACTCCACAAAATACAGCTATTGTCAGGGTTCCTTTAGAAAGCTACTGTATTCAGTAGACAGAAGGAAGGCAAATTTCCTTCTCTTCCAGAGCAAAAGAAAAATCTGTTTCTTGAACTGAAATCTGCCACAAAAAAGGCCATAACCAAAATATCACAAAAAATAACTGAGTTGCTTCGAAAATGTAGAGTTTCCTAAGCATTTGTAGCTTCCATGCATCAGCAAACAGAACAGAGCAGATTCATGGACAATCTTCTTTCCACACAAGACAAATGGACAAGCGAAGAATGATTAAGGGGTATCAGTCTTCAGATGGGTGACGGTCAGGCACAGACAAGCTCCCTTGGTGCTTGTGGACAGACATAGCTGTCTGATTCCAGAAGAAGCAGCCAGGAGATGTGCTGAGCTGGGTTCAGACCTGTCGGAGCCCTAGCCACAACTGAAGTCGAGAGCAAGAATTTAGACTGTGCACCTGTTACGCTGTATTTCTTTGGAAAAAGAGGTATTAAATTAAAATTAGATTCTTCATTACAGCACATGCACTATGTGAAATTCATTGTAACAAAACTTCAAAGCACCACAGATGAAACAGCTTCTTTGGATCAAAGGTTTATTTTTAATGACACAGCACTGGAAAACATAAGTTACAGATGACTTTTTGGTACAGGATACATTATATATCTTAATTTAAAAGGATCAGTGAAGGTATGCTGCATAAATACTTATAGTGAAAATATATTATGTTTATTTTTCAGAGATTAATTTTGTTGTGTTCGTTTTATTCAGCCAATTAAATAAAAAAGTATAGATTAGCATCATAACAGCTCCCCCTCCAGATTACCTCACCGTAACTACTGCAGGTGGAAGAGGAGACTGAGCCATGCCTTCTCAAAGGTTTAGCAGCCTTGAACATGATGTTATTCATCATCTCAGAATGAAAATTTCACATTACTAACACAGATACTGTATAATGTTTTGGCAATGGAGCAGCTAGTTTTGCTTTGGAACAAAACTGTTTCCTGTAATGCCAGACAGTGAAAGAGCAATGCATGTATTGATGACACTACACAGTCAAAGAACTACGATGAAGTTGCAAAAATGCATATATATCCATATGCACTTATATACACACATGTAAGTTATTGTGTGTATATATACTATGCATGTCCAAAAATAACATTGAAAAACGTTGCAGCAGTTAATTATCTTTTTTAAACACATGAAACTTATAATACTTTGACCTCATTACTACAGGATTACTAATTAAATCTTCTGCAGTGCAACTCAATACAATACACTTAGTGCAGAGAAGTTAAGGTTTTGGTATTGAGGAGGCTAATTTCAGATTTCATGGGAAAGGACCAAATACAGGATCACCATAGCTCTGACAAAGCACAAACAAACCTGTTGCCACGTACATGTGAACAAATAAGGACATTTCTTTTTTATTTGATTTATTTTTTCACGCACTGCTTCAGAAATTGCTAGCTTAACTGTTTGCATTCATGCTCATTTTGATATGTTTCAACAAGCTTTGTCTGGCACCAACCTGTAAACCATTAACAGCTTAAACTAAAAAAGTGGGCTCCTGTGTTTCAAAGAGGTTAAAAACCTACCGACGAG
Source organism: Alectura lathami (assembly GCA_013399715.1). Classification (NCBI taxonomy): domain Eukaryota; kingdom Metazoa; phylum Chordata; class Aves; order Galliformes; family Megapodiidae; genus Alectura; species Alectura lathami. The sequence goes on from VXAV01005236.1 coordinate 18,887, forward strand.
CTTCATACCACATTCGTGTGCCTGAGCAAAGTACTACTCCAGAGGGCGTGTGAAGTTCTCTGGGAAAAGTCCTTTGTAACTATTTGCATCTCTGTACTGAAGCCAGTCGGATTCCTTTATCCCTGTCAACCAGCCAGCCTCCTGAAAGGAAAAAGGCAGAGCCTCTTCAATGTCAGGTCCCCCCCTTCCTTTTGACATGCCTCAGACCTGAAGCAGCTTTAGAGTCACGTGGCTAAAAGATGTGGCAATTTGGTAACTAGTCACCCAGCGCTGTACCAGACCTGCATTTGAGCAAGTGTGCGTTGGGACCTTTTTGAAGTTCTCGCAGTAACATGGGCATACTTAGACAGCAAGAGCATAGCTAGAATGGGCTAGAGCCATTCTGCAGTACCACAGGTGAGCAGATAAAATCAATGTTTTCAATCTGATTTTTTTCCCTGAGTGTTCTTTTCTCTCACTCATGTATTGGCAGTCAGAAGAAGTAACCGTTCTTGTATCCTCTGACATTACTGTCTCTACAAACACAAAGTCCTTTGACACTTTTCCAAAAACTCCTGCAAACTTCAGCCTAAGGCAGAATTTGACATGCGAGACTGCAGCCCAAATCACCAGCAGCCCAAGCAATCGAAAGAAAGATTTCTTACTGCAAAGTGATGGATTCTCTTAAGTGCTATCAATTTTACCTGGAATAAAATCCATTCAGTATTTTTTGAAATGATCAGCCTATTCTCATCTCACTATCTCATTAACTCTGTGCTTATTCCTTTGAAGAATAGGAGTCAGAGCAAAGTGAACAGGGTATATCTAACGCTGACTCATTTTGATTGTACAGAAAGTGCACAAGGAGGTGGAATAACCCAGGACATGTCTTGAAGCACATGGAAAATCTGAGACAGAGGAACCAAAGTTTACTAGCATGGACAGAGTAGACTCTTCTAAGGACTGCACAGTTTTAATGGATAATAACTTCAACTCAATAATGGCAGAAAAATTGAAGCCACTGAGTGGGATTGGTTAGCTTTAAGCAGGGAACATAGGCTGATGGCACTAGCTATATCAGAATTATAGTTTTAGACAGGAGATAAAAGAAAAAGATAAAATATATAAATCAACACAGTACCTGGGAAAAGACAAGAAGATTAAGTTTTATGGTGATGTTAAACATGAAGGACAAATACGTACTGAATAATAAAGACCTGAGCAGAACGGTCTCAGAAACATGAATACATACAGGTTTATTTTCTCCATCACTGCACACAACTTACTCCAATTAATGCTAATAGGATGTGGATGCACACCACAAGAGAAAAAATACTTCATGAATTCACCAAGTGAAGATTAAGCATTTTTAATATGTAACATCCTAAGAAAAAACAACTGAGGATAAATAACAGATTTTGATATCCTTACAGTAGAGTCCTATTCTGTAGATACTGATAATTAAATCAGTTGAACAGCCCATGAGGTACGATGCAGCATAATTTGAGTAAGGATAAGAGAATCTATCCCTACAAAAAAGAATGACACGTCCTGCTGAAAGGAAAATCTTTGATTCAGAAATTAAAAAAAAAAAAAAAAAAAAAAAAAAAAAA
>VXAV01005236.1:31404-70153 GCA_013399715.1 Alectura lathami
TTTCTATTGCCCATAACAGGCATATGTTCAAAGGCGAGTTGGTAGATAACACTTTCCCTACTTCTACTATTAAAAAGTGCTGAATTTCTCCCATCAGCTCTATTTACAAGTCAGTTTACATTCAGAAATGGCCATCATTCTGTGCTTTATAGTCAGGAATGTGCCAGTCCCTGCACTTCTCTTAATAATAACCCGGAATTTTTCTCCCATCAGAATCCCATCAGCCAAACTCATGCAGTAGTTTGGGTCTCTGCAAAACGTGATGCATACATATATACATACACTTTTAAGTGAGGACTGTTTTCCAGGATAATTGGAAGCAGATTTGGTGGGAAAGAGGAACGTGAAGAGTGCTGTCCTTGCTTCCTAAGGATTATTTTGCACTAGTCAAAGGAGCAGCATTGCTCTTTTGATTAGCTGGGATCTGGAATGGTGTGGATTGTGGAGTATTAGAAGGGAAGCACAGTAGCAGGAACCATGCCAGTTTTAAGGCATGAAAGCCTAGTAACTAGAATGAGTAAAATAATCTCTGAGTAAAGTAATACCCAAATTCCATAAACAGAGAAAAATCTTCTGCAGACTTCAGCAGAAGAACACTATTCTGTATTGGTTCTCTCCCAGTTTAGAAAGCCATATATTTTTATAATGACTTCATGCACCTGCACTTAGCTGCACGCTCAGAATTTGGACACAGCTGACCACTCTTCTGTATCTGACCATTGGACTGCTCTCCCACATTACATGCTCTGCCATTTGGGTGTCACAAGTTGTACCTACAGTAGGATTCAACCATAATTAGATAACCTCTAAGCTGAAGGCTCTTTCTTGGCCTCTGCTGTACTTCTTCAGTGTCTGCAAAGAGCTTATCAGCAGGTAGTTTCATATCTGCCTGTGCACAGCTCTGAAAATGACAGTATTTAGCTCTGTGTCTGATTGCTTTAACAGGAGAACATCAGAGTCCAGACAGGCACCAGAGCCAAAGCACAGAAAGGCTCTTTCCAAACTAATGAACATACTGGAAGTCAAAAAGCTGATCTCTGAGCAGTGCTGTGAATGCTGGGTGCCACATTTCACATGTAGGAGAATAAGTAGGGGAAATAACAAGACTTCCTAAGCTTTCTGTTGGTTCTTCTACACACTTGTCACCTTCGTTTGAATGTGAAAGATTGATGTGGTGAGAGGGGTACCATTATTTGAAAAAGAAATCAGTCAGTGGTTAGCACATGGTATCCCTCAGACTGTATCCTTTGGATTTTACATACAATGGAAATAAGGAAACAAATCTGTTTCAGTAAGCAAAAGTCCATACAAGAAGGACTTTTTAGCATGGCTGGCTTTAGGTCTTCTGGTGCACGTGGTGATTCTGTCCCTTCAGTTGCCAAACAGTTTGTTCCCAGTCACCAAAATAAGGATAAACTGTTGCCAGCATCTAGCAGAAATCATATTTGTTCTGTGGCACTTGAGACTTGAAGCACCAACACAAGAACATGTAATAAGATTCCAGGCAGCAATAATGATGAGCTCTTGTAATGAAGTCTTAGGTAGATTTTGAAACAGTAAGTAACAGAGCCTAGAACTCCTGAGCAGGGAATAACCTATCCCCTGCACTATTCTTGCCTCGATTTAAATGAAAGCCCTACCAGAAAATTTACTCAAAGCTCGTACAACAGACTATGCATGCCATAAATTCTATGGGTTAATGTGATTTGACAGCAAATTTACCACAGAAAAACTAAACTGATTAGTGGCTGTCACTGCAAACTGTAAATTACTAAAACCAATAAAACATTCCTACCAGGAAGATATCTATTAATGTTTTACAACTCCACTTTTAAGCAAACCATCACTTACAAAGTAAATGAATGCAGAATTGCTGCTGAGAAATGACATGTTTTCATCTTTTGCAACTCAGTGTACTTTTCCTTAGCTTTGATCACAGTTGTTAATCCTAATCTTCAAGACTCTTCCTTGCAAGTCCTGGAAAGCAATTTCAGAAATAACAGCCCCTCAGAGCCAAATGAAGAAGGACTCCACGTCTGAATTCCTTAAAATCAACACTTAGCTTATTTTTCTAGACATCTCTCCAAAATTAGTAAAGACAACTTCATATTCAAAAAGCAATAAAAAATGAGAACAAACCTAATCAGAACTGTCTATTTAATGCCTATTACCTTCCTCCTGGATTACCACTAAATTGTTTGGCTCTCACACCTTGTTTATCTCCCCATTCCCAATAGCTCTGCAGTCCTTTGAAGCATGGAAGGACACAGACCAAGAATGTCTCAGTGACGGTCAGGCAGCAAAATGGGTCACCTGGAAAGGTCAATGAGTGGGTGAGTGGTGCTGCCCCACAGCCTGACATTTAATTAGCACCTTAGACATGCAACAGATTTTAGAACTTTGTCTTAGTACAAGAAAAGGAATTGGCTTCCTTTTAGAAAAAAAAGTATTTCAATCACAATTTTTTTCTTCATGAAATCCTTACAGAAAAACAAGATAAAACCATCTAGAAACAACCTTTTAAGCTTCATTGATAGCTGTTTTTCCTTATTATTTCCTGCCAACCAGTTACCAGAAGAGGAAAGCTCCTGACCAATGACCGATTTCTCATCCCTCCCTCCTTCTTTACTCCAAACCATCACATTCACTGACTAGCCATGAGGCATTTTGGACACGAGTTTGACAGAACAATGTGCCTCAGCCAGGCAGTTTCATTGTTTGCTTTACTACAGAGTTGACAAGTTATTACCATGCTTTTATCTCAATTCAAAGGAAAACGCACTTGAGCGAAGAGCCTGGTCTCCGCAGAACATAGGGCCTTCTCAGTTTGGGTATGTTATTGTATGCTGATGATGAGGGGAGGTCCCTTGCTCCAGTGTTTACTATGGACATGAACAAGAAGCAGATTAAAAGGAAACATACTCAAAACTCATTCAAGTGTAATTAGAATGAAAACGTATCCATAATTCTAAGGAACATGCTGGGACTGCTTCCCTCCACAGCCATACTGCTGCTGCCACAGCCAGGAGTCCACATAGAATGGGAAGGATTAGACAAAGACAGGGGTAAACCCCCCTCTCCCCCAAACTCCTCCCCACCTACAGTATATTATTTTTTCTCTGTTAGGAAGATGGGAACAAGAGAGGAATGATAACTAGGCAGGTGCTGGAGCTAAAGCTCAGCCTGCCTTTTCATATAATTCATGCTTACCAGTTTTTAATCCCATGGTACAAACAGTTGGAATCCACCCAGGCAAACTCATCACCTTGTCTTTGAGAAGTTGCTTAATTAAGCTAGAGTTGTACTCCAGAGCCTCGCACACGAACAGTAGTAGAATCATAGAATAGTACCTCCTCCCTTCTGCTGAAGACAGCTTACTTGCTATCACATGTGGCTTTTGCATGGGTCCAGCACCACCACAGATATTTGTATGCTCCCCTAATGCTCTTCCCTGTGTTAATGATATCACCCAACCTGTAGTCATCAATAAATGTCACCATCAGGCTTGTAGTGTCCAAGCCACTGCCACTAGCAGCCACGTTAAACACAATCAGCTCCACAGATCCATGAGGTGCTATGGTATCTGCATATCTGACGAGTCTTCTGTTGACGCTCTGCACCATGTCCATAGGTGCCAGCTAATTCCACTTCCTGCAGTTGACTTGCACCCTACTTAATGTTGTTCCCTGAATGGCAAAGTATCAAATGCTTTACTGAAAAATACCTACTTTTATGATGAAGAGGGCATCATCACTCCTACTTAACAGACAAAGATACACAGGAACCTGCCCAGAGCCAACAGCAGGTTCAGCAAGCTGAATCTTGTTCCTCTGGGAATACTTACTGCACCAAACTGTGCTTGCTGGTTAAAGAGCACAGCTACAAAGCTTCCCTGGTTTATGTGGCAGAGGAACTGACCCAGAAAACAACTACTCTTTTCTGCTCAGTTTTTCAGCAGGAATCTGCTTAAGTTCAGCCCTAGGATTGTTACAATAAAATGGAATGTGAGAGAAAATGAAAAAAAAATGAGGGTTATTCTACTCACTACGAAAAGGAATAATTGCACTTTCACGGAACAGGAAGGATGCCTCTAAGGACATCAACTCAGATTGCCCAGAAGCAGTATTCTGCAGCATAACTGTAAAAAACTCTGATGTACAATTATCCTGTACCACTATACAACTTCACACTTTGTCACCTTTTGGTCCAGCACATTTCTATTCCTATTTTAACAGCATTGAACAGTTGTTACAGATATCTATTGTATTGAGGAAAGCACAATTGGTGGCCCACAAAAACTGATGCATTTCTCTTTCAGGGCTTCTGAGGTTGTGCGTACCACCCACCTCCAAGACCTCCTGATAGTACATAGCAGAGGAAACTCAGCTAGACAGAAAGGATATTTACTAGGATTCCTGTTGTAAAAAAGGACACTAGCCAGCAAAAATCCCACCGCCGCTCCCACCATCTCAGATCACCTCCCAGTTTGTAGTAGTATTGTGTGTGCTGCTTTGTTCTTGTAGAACTGTCTTTTCTTTTCCTCTCACTATTTCCTGAATGCTAACATCTAAAAATTTCCAAACTGGAGCACTGCAGTTTCCTCCTCAACTCACGGCTGGCTTCTAAAACCACAGGACTTGTAAATGTTCATATTACAACCACTTTTTGCTGGTACTTTCATGCTCTAGCAAGAACCATACAAGATCTACTTTGGCTTAGTGCTTACAGCTCAGCTTGAAATGAAATGAGAAAAGTGTTAATAATTTATAAATGACATCAATTCCTGCCCGTTCTGAAGCTCATCTGGAAACAAACTGCCTGCGAAACCATAACCATTCAGCTGAACTTCAGTCTAAAATGCCAGTTCTAAGAGGAATGACATTATAGGGCCGAAAGGAACAGGCAATGCTGGAGAGGCATGCTGTGACACAGATGGGTGCTGGAGAAACTAGCCGTGGTGAGGAATGGAATGGATGGCTGAAATGCAGCAGGCACAATCACCGTGATGAGAGGTGGCTCAGATGAGGCTGGGAGGTGGACGTGGGGTCAGGTCACTCACCGCAGCCTGCTCTGCTGGCTCAGCAGGCTCAGCAGGGACGGCCTCCTTTTCCACAACAGCAGCTGCAGGAGTTTCCTCGACTTTGGGTTCCCCAGGTGGAGCTTCTTCAGCCTCAGTCTTTTGTTTTATTGATTTTTAAGTAAACAGTGGAGAAATTGTTGAGGAGCACATAACAGTGGGGAGGGAGGAAGGGAATGGGAACTTTGCCTGGTGCCACAGTGCTGCTTCACTCCCGGCAGGCTCAGCCCCACAGGACTTTGCCAGGGAGATGATGGCCTTACATTACTGCTTAGCATCTATGGGACATCTTCATCCTCAGCATCCTATACATAAACTGAGCCAGTTCTACATCCCTCCCTTGCAAGGACAGAGAGCACTATCTTCCTGAGTTACTGAAAGTAACAGTGGAAATGGGGAGAAGTAATCAATTTGCTCAGAAATGCTCCAGAAAGTGATGGCAAGGTCAAGAGCCTCCCAGCCTATGGCTTCAAATATGTTTTTTTTTAAATTATTATTAAAATTATTAAAATTATTTTGTGAGGTCTCAGACAAACCGAGTCCTTCTCCAGTGAAGGAAGGAAGCAATTAGCAGAGAGCCAAACAGCTTTTTTCATACACATGGGCAAGTACTGGCTGCCTGAATTCTGGCAGTGTGAAATTCAGAGAGTCCCAGAACAGCTTGGGTTGGAAGGGACTTTAAAGCACACCCAGTTCCAACCCCCTGCCGTGGACTGGCTGCCACCCACTGGATCAGGCTGCCCAGGGCCCATCCAGCCTGGCCTTGAGCACCTCAAGGAATGGGGCACCCACAGCTGCTCTGGGCAACCTGTGCCAGGGCCTCACCACCATCCCTGGTTTCCTTTTAATGTGCATTCCTTGTTAGCTCTCAATCACCTACAAGGCATCCATTTATCAACCAGACTTCTGGGATTCCTACCCGTTTAAATTCTGGCCTGTGCTTGTTTTTTAGCAAATGGATCTAGCAGACATCTCCAGTCCTGCAAGATGTGCAGTCCTGTAGCAAAACAGCTCACAGCTAAAGTACAATCTCCACTGGAGATATCACCTTGCAAATACACACACAAAAAAGGGGAGAGCTGCAAGCTGTGCTCAGCATATTCCATTTATAAAGATGGCTGACTCAACCAGAAAAAATAACCCCAGTAGATTAATTTGCTATGAACAAATTGCTCAGCATAATATAAAGCTCAAAAGCTATCCAGCTGCTTTGCAGTTGATAAGATGCAGCTGGCTAGAAGGTCTCCTGTAATAAAGAGACAGCTTCCATGAAATTCTTAAAAATACTAAAATCTTCTCCACTCTGGTATTTTTCAGGGGAAAAAAAAAAAAAAAAAAAAAAAAAAAAAAAAAAAAAAGAGAGAGAGAACTAGTTTTTTTNGAATTATAGCCTTACACTTCTTTTCTCACATATTCCTTATGCAGACTGATTTTTCATGAGGTATGGAGAAGTCTGCCTAAGCAAGACCTTCAGGATTTGGTACGGAATAAAGAAACATTCATGATATTACACCACAGTGTGCAGAAATCTTTGTAGTGTGTTAATATTAGCTCTAGGGAATTTCACAAAGGAAGAAAAAAGGACTGAAATGAGAAACATAAGGCAGATTTATCCCAGGTAAGATGACTAATGAGCTTCCCAAGTTTTAATGCTGGCAGAAACTTTCAGGCTTAAAATCACATGTAACATGTTATAATGAAGATTGTATTGATATGCTTCAAGTCACTTACGGACCTGCAGTCTTCAGCCTATTTACGACATTGGAACTACGTGTAAAAATACTAAAAATGCTCTCACTGTATTCAGCAACCTTTCTGAACACAGGCACCACCAGAGGCACTATACAAAAGCCAAATTAAATAATATGCAGTACCACTCTGCTGCTGTTCAGTAGCTGTAGCACTCACCAAGCAATGCTGCTATTCCACATCCCTACTCCAGGCTAACCAAAGACTGAAAGAGAAACTAAGAAACTGCCAAAGCACGGTCACTTCCAAATATATTCCCCACCCCTTAAAAGATGGTGCCTACTGTTAATCATGTGGAGGATAGATAAAGCTACAGTACTACTGGAGGTATGTAAACAGCCATTGTGTACTATCACTTCCTGGCTGTACACTGGACCTTAGCACTCATTCTTGTTGTTCCTTAACTGCAATAAATGAGCAAGCTGTTTGACTCTACCTTCAACAATTACAAGTATCTTAGGGCAGCCTGTTCTTCTCTTTTGCTGTTCTATCCTTGTGAAAAACTTTCAGAAAGTAAAGAATGATATACCCACCTACTCTTTCAAGGTTAAGGTTTTGTGAAGTACAGGATGGAAAACACAAACAAGGAATAAATATTTTTGTCTAAAGGAAAAATGGTATCCTTTTTTACAGGGCACTTATAAAGGGAGCAAAGGCTACCACTTACCAAAGTCTCTGTCACATTCTCATTTGACTGAATTGTAAATGCAGCAGTATCCTACATATAGAAAATAAAAACAATGAGGCAACAATATTTGACATTGAATGTGTGCAGGTGTCTAGCAAAGACTTGATTTTTTTAATGGCTTATTCAGGCATAGTCATCTATAACTTAACCTAGGATAAGATTGTCTAAATAGGTATCTATAACTGTTACTAGTTAAGTAATATTAATATTAAAGACATTCCTTTTACAAATGTATGTTCTGTGATTCTAAAATTTGTTATTAAAAAGCAGTGAAGAACCCTTCACTGAATGCAAGTGAATTGCAAGGACTTTGCATTTCAAAGCTGTGAAAGGCAGAATTTTTTCCAGATTGCATGTGCATGTGCACGGGGAGTACATTAGCACTGAGCTAGTTTCACATCCTCTTGATTCTGATTAAATAGCATCTACACTGTGAAGTAGTTAGAGATATGAAATTTTATATGCATTAATAAGATACATAAGTGGAGAACAAGTTTTCCAACATCTTATTCAGAAACAACTAATTTGGAAAATGTTGATGCGTTCTGTTCCTACTGCAGGGGTGGAGCTGATCAAATTTTTATTTCCTTGGGGCAAACATTTTGCCTTAGCGAAAAGGGGTGATAGCCTTGTGTTTTAGCCCTTCCTTCTGGATCCTTTGCTAATTTAAAAGGTCTGGAGCAGAAGCAATAAGCTCTGAAAGACTCATTTCCAGCCTTGTAGATGCACAGGTTTTTTGTGTGTTCTTCTAAAAAAGATGTACAGAGTGTGCTGTGGATAAGCCAGTCTCTGAAAGGCTGCTGGAACTTAACAAGGCCCTGCTAAACCACTTACTTTATAAGGAAAAAAAATCAGTTGTGCTAAGGCAGTGGGAGTTTTCCAACTAAATTCAGTCAGGCCAAGAGTGTCAAGAGCATTAGCATCCTTCTAGTAACATCCAGGAATTCTTTCTGAGAACAGAGAAGTTTAGGATTCATGTCCGCATGACATTACTGTGCAGTCTGTAGAGCAGATTTTCCCAAACAGTACAGATAGTCCTAATCTCTTCCCAAAAGAACAAACAAACAAACAAACAAAAAAACAAAAAAACTGGTTTACTTCTTACCTGTGCAAATCCATTAAATGCAGTGCTGGATGCCTAAGCAGAAGTGAAGATCAGAATAAATTATCATTTGTTTACTAAACGAGAAGATGAATAAAATATTTTTACTTGCAAAATAAAAACAGGCCAGACAAAAAAAAAAAAAAAAAGAAAAAAGAAAAAAAAAAGATCAAAAGGAAGGGCAAGGCAGCAAGATATTTGATGACAATGCTACTTGATAACAGGCTCCACAGGCTTAAAGAAAACACCAAAACAAAAACAAAAGGGCAGAGTGACTAAAGTATTTTTATGAAAATAAAAAAAAAAAGGACCGTAGATGCATTTAAAATTACACATATAAAATACAAAAACTGTGAGACACCATGTGCCTTCACAGGTCAAAGCTTCATTCAGGTTTTTGAAATGCATTTTTGTCAGCCTGCTTCTTTACATGGCTGAAGGGCACCACACTATGAACAGCTGCGTGACAAGTTTTCAAAAAAGAATAGCAGGGGCTTAGGAGGGGTAGCGGGACACACACAGATGGATTGTTTTTAAACGACAAGGTTATGCATGGCCTAAGGAACTCTTTGTCTAGACTAGGCTACACACTGGGGTAGGTACCTCTTCTTTATCAGCCTCAATTTCCTGGTACAACAATCCATATCTCCGGTTAGCAATTTCATCTTCAGATAAATCTGAGTTGTTGGTCTCATTGTCTTTAGGACTAGTTGAACTCTCGGTGCTAGCATTTCGGGAATTTCCCATTTGAAACAGAGCCAAGGGTCTAGCTATCTCCTTGCTCGATCCAGGATTGCTAACACTTGCCTGCTCCCCAGGCAAGCCTTGATTTACTGGTTCCTCCTGCCTTTCATTGCTTGTGCTTACACTTACTTCTCCCCAGAAGTTATCGGTCCCTCCCAGGTCCTGTGTAGACCATTTATCACTAATGCCTAGCCAAGCACTGTCCACGTTACCTTCCTCTGAGTCTTGCTGGTTGGGGAAAAAGGGCCAAGTATCTAGTCCGTTGGCTTGGCCATCTGACAGATTAGAAAACCCCCAGGAATCATTAGTAACTGTTGGATCCCAGTTTGCCTGCCAGGGGTCTGTTTCCAAGGCTTCAGGAACACCACTGCTACTAGGACGCTCTTCAGTGGCTGCTGCTGCCCTACCTGCCATTTGATCTTCTGTATTATCCACGCAAGGATTACTGCAGTTGGTGCTACCAGCACCAGGTGTCTCAGACAGCAATGCCCACTCTTGTGGGCACTTTTTGTCAGTAGCAGTTTGACCTTCATTGGCATCACTACCATTTGGGAGAAGGCTGATGCTACTATCTTCGGTTCCTCTACCAGACTCTTCTGCACTGAATAATTCAGCATCACACAGAACGTTTCCAGTACCTGTAGGCTCATTTTCTGTGTGGTCAATGACCTCTAGGCCAACACGTGCCATCATGTTTATGCCCTCTGTGGATGTATGCTCTCCTGTAACATTGTCAGTATGGCCTAAGCCATCCTCAAACATCCTTTCGTGGTCCTGATTCCAGATACTAAAGACTCCCTCAGGTTCAGTGCCAGTGCTTTCCGTAGTTTTACAGCTGTCCACTACTACATTGTCACCATCTTCCATCCCTGTGCTCAACAATGTTTTTTCTCCATCTGTCTTCTCAATGACATTTACTCCTTTGAATTCTTTTTCCCTAGGGTTTTCTAGGTTAGCAACACTAGCTCTCCCAGCTTCCCCATTGTTCCCTTCCAACTCATGTATTTTTTCTACCTCAGCACTGACTAAAGTTTCACACTCTGACTTTGCTACACCCTTACGAAGCTCTGCCTTACTATTTCCTTCTGTTTCACCACCTTGCTCTTCCATCTCCTCTGTACCTTCTACCTCCATGTAGTTAACAGCTTCAGTCTCTACCTTTTCACTTGGCTTGACACCTGCCCCCAGAGACTCTTCTTCCTTGTGCTCTTCCTCTTCCTTTTGCACATCACATGGGAGGGGTTTATCCAGCAAGCTATCAGTTCCCAGGATGGGTGTCTCAAAACCAGTTATGTTCTCTAAAGGCTGACTGGTTGCCACGTCTTCCCATGGGACACTTTTAGCATCCAACAGGTCCTCCAGTGAAGTCCTCTGGTTTTCATTTACTGAAGCAGACCCTGGTGCAGCATCCTCCTGCGCACCTACAGCAGGCCAAACACTAGCAGGCAGAGTACCCATGGATTCACTTGAGGCTTGCTCTGCCCCAGGCAAAAGCAAAGAACCACCTGTAGTAATTTCCTGGCTGACACTGGGTGTGCTAACATCTAGGCCCCAGTTGAGTGAACCTAGATCAGTTTGGGATCTGTTAACATCTTCTGATGACCCACTGTTTGGGATTTCCTCCATGACCAGGTTACACAGGGAAAGACTTTTTGAAGAATCAGGCTTTAAGCAGACAGAAAAGCAAAGAAAAAACACAAGATGAAAAAGATAAAGGCGGACTTGATGAGAAAACACAAAATTTATATTTTACTAGAGTAATTTTAATTTAAAGAATGAAAGTGATTAAATTAAGTAGTTTAAGGAAAAGCTACGTGGCTTGAAACATTTGGAGGCAGTAGATTGTAATCTAGAAGAGCAGCACTGATAGACAAAACAAACTATATATTACATCACATTGATTAAAGCATTTCTCTAGAGTGGTTAAAATTTTGGGTGGAAGTTTGCTTACCGGCTGCACCAATTCACTGGTTGTCTGTATAGAAAAAAAACAACATATATTTAAAACACACAACACAAGAATACAATTTTTGTTGTTGTTATTAGACCAGCGGTTCATTAATTATCAGTTCTTTAACCAGCAGCAGTTACCAAACTGGTGAGGGGAAGCAGCAAAGGTTCCTTTCCTGCTATGCCACTGAAGGCTAATCACTGAAGACCCCTGAATTTAAGCCTTGAAGCCACTAGACTATATTAGGAAAGTTTTACAGGCACATTGAATATTTATCACACCATGCCTTCCTCTGAGACCCACTAACATTTTTATCAATAGGTACTCTACTACATCTCAGTGGAAAGGAAGAATCATACCATGACACAGTGACCAGGGAAGAAAGCAACCCAAGTGGCAGCAGCGCACAGTTCTGATATGCCGTTGCTGCGCCGTGCAGAAGCGTTTACAGCCTCGTGCACAGTATGGCAGCAAGCCGTAAAGCAAGCTATCTGCACCACCACTTTGAACAGATACAAATTCAACATTAAGAAAAACTCAGTAAAGGCTGAGAAGCCCTAACTTCAAATTTTTAGCTGTGAAGCTCAATACTTTTTTTTTTTTTTAACTAAATAAAATAGGAAAATAATTATAATACAGAATATATATATAATATTAACGTGCTATACGTAAAACTGTGAAAGGAAGACATTGATAAACATACGTAATATTAGTTTGAAGCCATAGATTTGACACATTTTGGAATTAATTTAGCTAGTCTAGATATTGGCAACCTTGAAATTTTGGCTAGTCTGCATATGTGACTCTTTTTTCAGACTTTATTTAACCTTTCCGAAAAGAAAGAGATGAGCATTTAATATACATCACATATGCCATGTGTTCACAAGATAGTCCTGCAAATCTGAATGCACAAGAAGCATCCACAGATTTCTGGGCTGGCTGAATCTGCAAAAGGTCAAAAAATGGATGTTCCAGGCTGCATGTCAAGTCAACCCGACTATCTCCATGACACAAAGCTGAAAGAAAGCTCACAAAAATGAGCTGTTTTCTCCCTGCAGATTATTGCATCTGATTTGACACCAGGAGGTGGAAGGAAGGATTTCTGCAGTTTGCTAAAGCAGCAGTTGCTTTTGTGAATAACCCCAGTTCACTGTATGCTCATTATTAAAAGAACAAGTTAAATTCTCTCTTCTCCCCAGAACTATGAAAAAACAGGTGCCCATTGGGTTAAAATCCTACTGGTGAAAGGAACTACATCTTCAGATAATTAAGAGAGGTGACCAGCATCCGTTCCTACACTCCAAACAGATGTGAATAAAAGCAGCATACACTTAGCTACAATGCTTGTGAATCTCATTAGCGTAGATTTCTGACATCATTTAGGTTTTGTAGGCCAAGAAACAGAGATTCTTTTTCTTTCTGCAGGTTTTAATAGATCCCAGGTGGCTTCATATACTTTAAAGTGTTTGTCACGGTCTGTAAATTCTTTACCTTGGCTTCTGGGGAAAGCGTTATAAACCTGAGCTGAGAGTATTACAAAATCACGTGCATTGAAATATCCCAGTTCACAAGGATAAATGCGAGTCTTACCGTCCATAGATCCCATGGCAATGTCTGAAAAAAAGGAGAGGAAAAAAGACACTCTTTGAAAAATACTGTTCATATTCGGTGTTTGACATGCTACATCACTGTGTGCATTAACTAACATAACAGAAAGATTTATAAATATGCCCATTTATAATACGCATATATTTTATAATTAAGAGCATGTCTGTACATATTTGCATAACAGAGGTTTTGGTTCAGTAGAATGAGGAGTATGTGGCGGATTGTGGTATTTCCCACTTTAAAGTTGTTTTCCAGTGAACTCATACTGCTAGGTATTTGAGTAACAACTGCATTCTGAACTGGTGGCTCTGAATAACATTTAATAGGTACAGGAGTCTTTGCAAGGTGTAAGCTTTAAGAAGCTTACATAAGTCAGGATTTTCAGCCACTTAAGAAATTATCCTGCTGTCCACTGAGAACAAGTGGACTTTCTCATAACTTCAATACAAGAAAGGATGCATGATTCTGGGGAAAGAAAACAAGAAAGCTGACCAATGTTTTCATTTTCTTGTCCAGTCTGTTACGTAACAAATGTTAGTGACCTCTCAACAGAAGAGTTGAATGGACAGATGAAAGAAGAGAGGCAGACTTCAGGTCTAATATGAATGGGCTATACTACATGATACGGAACTCCTCTGTTGGACTCAAAAACTGCCTGAGATACTTTGAAACACTTCTACTACATTCACACCTAAGTTATAGTCCATGAAAAATAAAAACTAAAGATATAAAATAAAACATACAACTGTTTCTGAAATATTACCAAATGTTAAATATTACATCTAACACGTTTACGAGAAAGGATTGCTGCATTTATCGTCTTTTCTTGTCTGCTTCTTTTTTTTTTTATAACTACAGAACGGCTCTCTAAACAACCTCTGCTTTCACAAACAAAAGACACAGTAATAAATCATTACTCAGATTTACAATAAATTAACATCAACATCCATTTTTCAATCAGTTTAATTTTGCTGAAGTCCAGGTGTGTGCATCCTCTGAGTTGGTGTAACTCACAAGTTGTATCTGGCTACTCTGGCTTAATCTTATTAGCTGAACATTCAAGCTTTAAGGAAAAATTATAGCTCTTTTCTAATCACCCTAACTGATGCAAACCCCAGACATCCTACTGACTTCCAGGGAAGGAGATTGCTTATATTTCCTTTCTTCATTTTTCTTTCAAAGCTCACGAGACTGAGTGCAAGGGGGAGGGAAAATACTGAGGGAAGGGTGAGACAGACCACAGCTGGAAAAAGGAGGTGAGGGACAGGTACATTTAGAAAGGGCACCTCTGAAGCAGACATAGAAACAGAAAAGAAGTGAGAAAAGGCAGACTAGGACTCCCCTACTGTGACCTGATCACAGTGGCAGAGTAGTGGAGGGAGGTAATTAAATGTCCAATAGGTAAGGCATGCCTTGCCTCTCGAGGCACCATGGCACAGATGACCACTCCTGTCTTCAGTTCACTACTTCAGCACAGTTTGGTGAAGGGAAAATATCCACAACCAAGGCAAAACTAGTACACATACAGAAAGAACACTTCAGGCTGTCTTAATCTCCCTGCACAGAGGTCTCCAAATACTGCAGCCACAGATGACATTCTGCCTATGCTCCCATGGCAATCATATCCATATCCAGTGGGATTGAAACTAGACTGCAGGGTTACCCTCTCTTCTTCTAAAAACATGGTGTTCTGACTCATCCACACACTCTTGTGGATGTGAAACATCTTTCCTCATGTATATTGGTTGAGAGGAAAGGTGAAAGGAGAAGAGATAGAAGGTGCTCAGTGAATGCTTCCTACATACCTAGATGAAAACTTATAATGTACTTTCCTACGCTGAATTGTTTTCAGTATTCCATGGCACAGTTGAAATTAAAACAACTTTTTTGAATAAAGTAATAAACTCCTCTGCAATCTGTATAGTATGATGTCAAGACAAACATAAAAGTTAAATATTTTTGGTTTAATGATCCTACTGCTCTCATCAGGTTTATCACAAGAGAAGCTGAAAGGGTAATTAGCAAAGTCACAGCTAGAATTTTGTCACTGCTGAGTGCCAAGAGATTATTTTTCTTTTTTTGTTTCCAGGAAGCAAGAAAAATAACAAGATGCACAAAGCCTCTATTATAATTAAACACTCCTAGCAAGCCACTATGAGAAACTTCAACTGACATTTAGAATGCTGACAGTGCACTGTTTTTCTGACAGTACAGATCAGTACAGATCTCATTATATAACTAGGACTGTATACCTAAAAAGAAATTAATTAACCGAGATCAAGGACTTCCTCAGCCTTAAAGTTTCTTGTTTGCTCACTCCTTTCCCAGTGCTTCATTCCTGAACAGCTGATTAATTCTCTCATGTCTGACAGTACAAGCTAGGTTAGTGATAGCCACAGGGATAATAGGTTTTGCTAACGGTGTGTTAATATTGCTTTCTTGCCTCTGTACTATATAGAGCTCCAGCTCAACTGGTCAGGGGAATTACCATACATTCCTAGCAGCCCTGAGGTTAGTGAGGGTGAGTTCTGGATCCTAAAATAGCAGGTGCCTTAAGGCAAGCCAAAGAAAATCAGCAACTTTCATATCAGCCTTTTTTTTTTTTTTCCCATGCACTGCTGGGAGAAACTACCATGTCAAATATTACTGTGGAACACAGAAGTCTTTAACACAGCATTCTGCAAGGGAACATGCTATTTCACCCCCTTGTTTTCCATGAGATTAGTTCTAAAATAGATTTATGAAAGCAAAATCTCTCAGATCATATCCCCTGCTTAGTACAGAAGCTTCATCACAGCAAGCAATTGCATGTTGACTCCTTAAAACCTAGGTCCCCTGACACCTCTTTCTAGACATGAAGAGTCAAAGGTAGGTCAGAAAAATTCCCAGGAAAAGGGGCATTGGAGGATTATAATGTTAGAATTAAGAGTTGTTCTGAAGATGTAAACAGTGGCATGCCAAAGTCATGGCCAAGGTACCAGCAACCACTCTCACTGACAGACATCTGATTTTACCACCTGACAAATTTCTCTTCCAATACAGCATCAAGTACAGGGATATTGAAAGCGAAAGCTATGAAGCTGACAAGAGCTCCTCAGGAAGACCAAGTGTTTCAGACACTGCAGACACACTGCTTGTTAATACATCAGGCAAACTTTTGCTACCAAATACAGCACTTTGCATTTATATGCTGTGTTGCCTCAAAAGCAAAGAGATACCTGAGACATGGGTGAATGAGTTACTCCTGTTGATACAACTTCTGGCTTGAAAGGGTCGAAGTCCAGATCTAGCAAAGATTCCTCTTTCTTACTTTCAGGAACTTCATTCTGTTAGAAGAGAAACATAACTTTTGAAATAGTCATCTCTCAAAAGCTGTGCCAGGCAACACAACTTTAAAAGGCCCAAGGGAAAAAAAAAAATTAAGCTGTATTGCCAGGATGGGGGAAACTCTAAAGACTTTCCTGAGCTTTGGTGTAATTTTTATTTTTTGAACTTAATTTTTACCATGTCTTAGTTTTCTGTATGGTGCTCATTTCACTTTTTCAGGCTAAACAAATTGCAGTCCTCTTGGAAAAGTCCTGAGTGTTCACTGCTTGATTGCCCTTTTAAGTGCTTTGAGTCAGACACCAAAAATTAAAAAACTGCATAAATAGTGCCCAGTGTCCATACATAATAAGTGAATCTGTCCCCAAACACAAACATTACTCATAAGTCAATACAGGAGGACGAAAAAGCACTTGAATTAAATTTCAGTTCTGAACATGAATAATTCACATTTTGTGCTGCACTTAGCACTAAACCGTAGGAAACATCTTACGTAACTAAATCTTGGTACCCTGATCTGCTCTTACCAAACTGGATTACACATTAGAGCATTTTTTTGTTTACAGTTAATGAATTAGCTAAGGCCTCTGAGGTCACTGTAAATATCTATATTGGCTCAACAGCCTACAGATCTTTCCCTCTGTAAATTTATGTGAGCAAATAATTACCATGCATCAACACAAAATGTTATTTTTAATCAGTGTGAAACTGTAGCTGAGATTTAATCATCACTAATCATAAATATTCTGGGCAAGCATTTTAATTTTAGTAACAAGGCTAGTTCTGCCTGCTGCTAGTTGTTCGGTGTTTATTAAACAGTGAGATAAGCTTGTTTTCAAGGTACAGAATATGTAGGCAGTAACAAATTGGAGTGCCATTTTGAAAAGTGTTCAGATTGGAAATGGTACTATTGGAAATGATTTGTACACATACATTTAGATATAATTTCACATAAGAATGGTAACACAGAGTCAGACCAAACGTGCACACAGCCCAACATCCAGCCCCTGACCCAGACCAAGTGCACAGCAGGGGAAGGTTGCAAGAACAGGGCAGTAACAAGAACAGCAATGTCACGCAATAATGATAAATTAACAAAGCCTTTCTATTAAAATAT
Organism: Alectura lathami; assembly: GCA_013399715.1. Classification (NCBI taxonomy): domain Eukaryota; kingdom Metazoa; phylum Chordata; class Aves; order Galliformes; family Megapodiidae; genus Alectura; species Alectura lathami. The sequence goes on from VXAV01005236.1 coordinate 48,765, forward strand.
TTAAGAGTTGCAAACTTTCCAAATTTTTATTAGTGTTGGTAAACAAATGTTCAACAACTGTAGATAATTAACCTTCAACCGTAGGTAATCAATCGCTTCCATAAGCCACAAGCCATCTGACCTTTCCGTGTCACCTGAAAACAGGGTCAAAATAATTCCTGTAAACTGTGGAAAGGCTTTCATGCTGAGAGTGATGGAGAAGCAGTTTACCGAGAATCAATAAATAAGCAGAAACCATGTACAGGAAGCAGCCACTGAGCTGCAAATAGCTGTAGGGTGGGAGATTTGGGAGAGAGAGGCTGGAGAGCAGCCCCATGGAAAGGGATCTAGGGGTTTTCGTTGGTGGCAAGTTGAAGATGAGCCAGCAGTGTGCCCTGGCAGCCCAAAGGGCCAACCACACCCTGGGGTGCACCAGGCCCAGCACTGCCAGCCGGGCGAGGGAAGGGATTGTTCCGCTCTGCTCTGCCTGGTGCAGCATCACCTTGAGCTCTAGGTGCAGGTTTGGGTGCCATAACATAATAAGGATATAAAGCTATTGGAGAGCATCCAAAGCAGGGCTACAAAGATTATGCAGAGTCTAGAGGGCAAGACATATGAGGAGTGGCTGAGGTCCCTTGGTTTGCTCAGCCCAGAGAAGAGGAGGCTGAGGGGAGGCCTCATGGTGGCCTACAGCTCCCTCCCAGGGGAGCAGAGGGGCAGGCGCTGATCTCTGCTCTCTGGGGACAGCGACAGGACCCGAGGGAACGGCATGGAGCTGTATCGGGGGAGGGTCAGGCTGGGGGTTAGGAAAAGGTTCTGCACCAGGGGGTGGTGGGAGTGGAACAGGCTCCCAAGGGCAGTGGGCACGGCCCCGAGCTGCTGGAGCTCAAGGAGCGTTTGGACACCACTCTCAGACACAGGTTTGGATTTGGGGTGGTCCTGTGTGGAGCCAGGAGTTGGACTTGATGATCCTTGTGGGCCCCTTCCAACTTGGGTGATTCTTTGTCAGCCAAAGAAGCAGAAGTGGGTCTTTGTACCTCTGTTACCTTGTAAAGCTTTTGAACAAAATTGTTATACAGTAGGAAAAAATTCCAACTCAGGACATTCAATGATTCTATGAGACTTCAGGAGAAGAGAGTATAACTTTGCCTGCCTTGTTTTATATTCTTCCCTTAGCCTCTGCTTTTGGACACTGATGATGACAGACAATTGGTCTGACCCGCTGAACCTGGTGTTTATGTTCTCACACTTTAAGAAGTCAAAACCCAAACACGCCTCCCTGGCAGTAGCCTGTGCTGCATTCATTCTGTTGTGCCTTTCATCTGATGTGTTTAGATTTTATCACATACACCCCTGAGACAATAGTACTCATATGGTCATACAGTCTGATGAAATAACATGGCATTAACTAGTATATAATCAGAAATGGATGGAGATGGAGAAGATAATTAACTTTCAGTGAGCTTCAGGAATGACGTTGTTATTTGTGAAGACTGAATCAAATGAACAGGAATCTCAATTGGGCCCTACAAGATGACAGCTAAGGTATCCGTTGTGATAGGGTACTGATCACTGGCTGCAAAAATCACTATCATCAGTTACACTCAGACCAAAATGAACTGAACACTTCTTGTAATTCTAGGAGCAAAGGCCCAAATAAAGACAGAGTGTAATTGAGATACCAGGTTAAGTTGAGATTTAGGAAAACCAGGAACCTCATGAATTCCCTCAATAAGGGGCAAAGCCATTACAGGAACACCTATAATCTCCCTATGTTAATTATGCCACTGCACTACAAAACATGAATAAATTGTATGTTTGAAAGAGGAGGCTGTTGCAGAAGAAAGGCTGTACCCCTCAGTGAACATGTACGCATGAGGGATGGACAAGGCACATGAAACCTGAGAGAACTGCCAGAACTGCCAAACCCTCTCTGCACACTCTGTACAAGCTCATACATAGCCTCAGCAGACGTGTTACTCACTTCAGAGCTGTTGGACACAGATGTTAAGTACCTGGAGGGAACATAATGTAAAGGTCTACAATGTCCAAGCTAGTGGACACTAGGAACTGGACCACTAGCAAGATCTTATTTAAGCAGTTGTCCTAAACCAAGAAACTTCATTAGCCATGAAAAATATTATCTGGTATTTAAGGTAGTAATCAAAGCTGCAAGGATATCCACGTTGTGTCAGATTGTTTCAGCACCCCTGTGTACCAAATACATGGGAGCAATGGGAAGGGGTAGGACAGGAGAACAAGAAATAAAGCAAGGAACACTCATTTCTAAATGATGCTCTCATCTAGTTGCCAGGCATCACATCTTCTCATGTCTTTCTTTTACTTAGCAGTAATTAAATCCATTAAAATCATGAAAATCAATAAACTGGAAGCATGAGCTGCTTTGTTGAATCTGTGCTGTAATATTCAACAGCATCTAGCAGATCTGTCTTCCTTTCAGCATCTTTTACAGCACCAAATGCATTACTGTTGTTTAGTAAAGAAAGATCAACAACTACAACATGTTTCCTATGTTCCAGAGGAGAAAAGTGTTTGGCTTATTCATAATCCTCTCTGAAACAAGAGATAAAAGCAGCAAAGTGTTATTCATCAGCTTGTTGGTTTTGTGCCTCTGCATGAGGACAGTGCCATGGACTTCCCACACCATGGGAAGTCCTACACCATTAGAGGGCTCTGCAGGCTCAACAGCTTCCTCTGCCCTGCCCAACAAAAGCTCTGGGAGTACAGGAGCTGCCACAAGCACCAAGAGGAACAAGTCAGGGTTTCCTGTGGTTTCAATGTAACATATTTTCAATTACTGGTTCTCCTACCAAAGGATATAAACTCCATTGCACTGCTCTATTTGTGTGTGCTTGTACATACTCACAGGTCACAGACACAGTAAGGCTGCTTTAGTGATGGGGGTGGTTTTTGTGGAGGGAGAAGGGTAAATAATTCGGGAGAAAGTGGCCAGGGAATAACTTAGGCCATTCCCAGGTCAGTGACTGGGGACGAGTGAGGGACATAAATCACTCACTGAAGGGAGATCGATTTTTAACTTGTGAGACAAAGGAAAGATTTAATTCCTCAAGAGTATGCCTCACCTTTATTATGCCATTACATTTTTATACCAACCTCTTGTAGAAATACTGCAAAGATTCTGGAAATGTGAGTTACACTCATTTAAAGCCCTGCTCCAGTGTCAGCTCTTAATGGAAAATCAGATTGGTTCCATTTCTGCTTCCCTAGCTGCCTTGACAGGTGAAGGCTGGGTAGATACAGCATTTAATGCAGGGGGCCAAATCCAGCACTGTTTACACCAGCTCCTACCTTTGGTGTCAAGGCTTACACTGCCAGAGTGATTACTGCCACGATGATGATGCAACCAGTCTGCAATCTCCTTTCCACAAGGGCCCAGCAGTGGCTGTGTACCTGCTTCCCAGTATGCGAGCTGCCATCAATTTTTTAATTGTGTGGAAACTTAATTATAAATAACTAACTCTTTCTTCTTCCAAATAGATCCCTATGGAAAAGACAGCGATGCTTTTTTCCCCCTTCCACAAGAAAACAAAACATCACTTGTTCAAATTCTCTAAAATAATTTTTGATTGCTATGTCTACATTCTACTGTGCTGTCAAAAGAATTAGTTCAAAAACAATAATTCACATGAAAACAAAAATTATAAACATTCTGCACAAGCTTCAGATCTGCATACTTCTTCACAGTCTGTCAGCCATAGGCTCAGATTTCAGAGTTGCAATTACCATAATAGAAATGGTCCGTTATTAAACAGCCAACATTTACCATAGCTGCATGAAAGCTGAAAAGGGGAATGCAAATTATACAGACTTATTTTATACAACTCTTTTGTTTGTTCTGTGCAACTATTTTAAATCTCATAATTTCATAATGATGACATAAAAGTCATTCTGATCCCTTCTCTGTTGTGTACCTAATGTTTCTATTGATCAAAACCAAACTAATAATTACTTTAGCTGGTGTAGCCTTTTATACCTGGAAAGAGTTTATTAAAAGAGTGAAGTTCTTTTTTTTTAAAAAAAAAACATCCCCCAAAACTGGTATATATTTAATGATTTTGATGGAAGAAACAGAAAAAAAACAAGGACCACTGCAAAATACCTTTTGAGATGTTTGGGATTAGAAAAAAGATGTCTTAGATGAATTCTCAGTTTGTGATGAAACCTGAATTCAGTTAAGTCTCAAATATAGGTGCAATTCATAGTGTTTTCAGTCACATCTCTCAGCAGGAAATCTCAGTTTTCATTTGAAACATCATTTTTTCAATGTACTGGCAACGCTAGCCTTTCAGAGTGATCATGCATGGCCTATTCAAAGATAAAACACTATGCATGCGACACTTTCAAGATAACACAAAAGGCCAATTTTGCCTCTGCCTTCTACCAGCACCCTTCATATCCCCCCCCACTGAGATCAGTTCTAAAGCAACAGTCTTGAAGAACTTCAGGTGATTGCAAGGTTGGACCCATTCACCATCCTCTGAAGCTTACCTGAGATGGGGTGGTCACATTGATTTCCGGGACAAAGTTGTCATCAAAGAGGTTAATGATGTTCTCCTGTTGCAACTCCTTTGTGGGTGTGAGCTTAGGCAGGGGTGGGACTGGTGGACCTTTCCTCAGCTAGGCAGACAGCAAAAATATCACAGATTAGTTCAGGGATAATAGGAGGAGCTTTAAGCTAGGTCTAAACAGCTTGAGTTAGGTTTTTGCCTCTTCTGCTTTACTTTAAACATAGGAATAAGTCATGGAGTCAAAGGACCTGATTGGTTGCTCAACATCAAATGCCTTGAAGGAAACATTGCAGGAAAAGCAAAACAACTCTATGTTTCAAGCTCATTCAAACCCACGTTTTAAGAGTTCACACAAAAGCACTTCTTGGCTGAAATTCTTCTGCTCTGATGGAAACACAATGCAGAGCACTTTATTTCCTTTGCAGCACACAGTTGGATGAACAATGTGGTACAGAACCAGGCCTTTTCAGCTTTCTTGCTTCTTAAAATCATTTCAGTGTATCTCTGGGATTTTGTCCCTGCCTACCTGCTGCTGTCTCATAAAGCCTACTTAATGCTAAGAACATGTCATCTCTGTGAACCACAGCACCTCAAAGGTGCTTAGGTCACTAATTCCCCCTGCTCTCCAGAGATTCATATAACTATGACCAACTTATTGCTTGGAATAATGCTACTTACTGGATATTTTAAAAAATTCTATCAAAATTAAAAAGTTTAAAAAAAAAATCCTCAGATGATGGAGAACCATTGGCACCAGTAAGACTAAACTGACTTGTGTCAGATAAACCATCAAGCACTGGGATGTCACAGTTTGTCAGACCAAAGAAAATGGCTTCACTCACAACTAAACGCAAAATTAAATTTCTTCTGATGTGTTCCCCCATAGAAATAGCAATCAACACAGAAGCTGTGCCCCATTCTAAACACATCAGTAACATCAACACAAGTCTTTGATATGTTCACAAAGTATCACATACAATTCTCATGGTACAGATGACGCCTTTCGTGACTGATTCTTATTTCACTGATACTGGGAAGAATAGCTATGACTCCAGCAGCATCAAACTTCTCAATCTAGTAGATAACAACTAATAAGCCATTAATGATCAGTAATTACATCACAGCAGCATTTAAACTAGCTCTATTATTTACTGTTTTAGAGGGAAATCCATGCTGGCAGACCAGTGATACTCCCTGGCTATTTTATTTCCCATGGTAAGTATGAATTTGAACAAGACTGATGGTGAGCAATATATAGTGTATTGAAATTCCTGAGAGTTTTATAAATGGGTTTTTCAAATTATCACTGCTGGGTCTTTCGAGCCTGTGCTAGTTTTTAAGATGTGCTTTGCTTAGTCAACACAAGTCCTCCCAGTTCACCAGCTACCTTAAATTTTCCTCATTCTCTTTATAAAAAAAAACCAAAACAAAACAAAACATTTTCCACCCATGCTTGTGACACAGAGATGAACAACCAATGACCAGTACAGAGCACCATGGAAACAGTGGCCTCCCTGTTGGTTCTCAGTCCGTGCCAGATGAAAACCACCACCATACACACTATTGCAGCTAGCTTTTACTGCTCAACAAGCCGGTGTCCCTCGTCAGGCTTCCGCTTACCTGTGTGGGTGATTTAGGCCGGGCTGGTGCTGGAGATGCTGGTGCCAGCATGTGATTGGGACTAGCAGTAGGGCTAGGCAGGGGAGAGACCTCCTCTGGTGGTGACGGTGTTTTCGCAATGCGGAGTGGACCTGAATCACTGGACAAGAATCAAAGCAGCGGTTAGGGCATATACACTGTACTGATTTCTTACCTCAACGATTTGATGCAATAGTTGAATGCCAGTGACCACCAAAAGCAGTATATAGTGGAGACGAACTGAATTATTATATAATGACTAAGATTAAAACTGCAATTAAATACAATCAAAATTCAGCGACTTGCAGTGTCAAGGATATTTTAATTTGAAATGATGTTTTATGTGTAAGTTTGCAACTATCACAAAATTGGAGCTGGAATTACTATCTTCATTTCACACAGTTCTCAAAATAAAAGTCTCCAAAGATAAAAATCCCAGAAGAAGACATTCCAATGAATAATGCAAATAATTTTAAAAGCTCAGCAACTTCAGAAAGGTTTCAATAAGCTAAGACACAACCCATATTATACAGCTATATGTACTTAGAGGGACAACTCACCACAACTATAAACAAGCAGTAGTCAAGAGACTTCAGCAGAGCTCTGCTGATACTAAGAAAAGATCTGATGAAGTCCTGAAAAGGGATTTGTTCTTCTTGTGAAAGGACCTGGTGCAAACACTGGGATGTACTCAGCTACTTAGAAATGCCGAAAGCTTACAACTCAGGGAGGCTACAATCTACAGCATTCAACAGCCACAGAACTTGATGAGAGAAGAGTGAGTCCTACACATCTTCAGGGAGAACAGAAGCACTACACGATTGAGGAGACCACACCATAAACATGTTCCTAATGCTAAAGCAAAAAAAAATATTCCTTGGAAAGGACAGACTTAGCTCACACTCACCACCTCTTTCTGTGGAAATATTAAAGAAGAAAAAATAAGCAGTTATTAAGAAAATTCTTTCCCAGGTACAGTATTTGTCTTCAGGATAGAGTATTCAGTAGCATACGATTTTTTTAGGATGTTTCTTTCTATATATAATTTTTAAAGGAAATATTAGATAATGTACATGTCTAACACCTACGTCTCATGTATTTAAAAAGGAAAACTGTCTCATCTTAGAAAGACTCGCTCCTGAGTCATGTTGCAGAGAACAATAACAAATAATAAAACTCAAAATCTATCTGGAATTTCACGTAAGGCTCTGTGAACAGTACACCAAGAAGTCTGAAGCAAAAAAAAACAAACTACCAAAACACCACTCAGAGCAAATGATCTGTAACTGAAACTTTCTCACTTGGAATGTAGGAGATCTCAAAGAACAGAGTAACATGGTAATTAAGAAAAATATGCACATGCTGAGCACAGTCTAAGAGACACAGGTGGCCAAAATACTTTTTTTTTTTTTTACAAAAACTACTTGAAGTTTTCCAACATTGTATCATTTTTCATCCCACAAAAAAATATTTTCCGAACACTTTGTGGGAAATGTAGTCCAGAAGCCTGTCCTACAGGGACTGGAAGTGGTGATGCATGAGTTGTCAGCTCCCTGGAGGCAGGCTGTAAGTGTATATGAGTATGGATTAACAGCAGCCTCATCCAAAACGATAGTTTTGGACACGTTCCTAATATCATAGTTCTGAATTTTGCACCGGGTTAGAAGTTCTAAAATTTTATTTTTTGTCTTTCAAAGTGAGATCAAAAGAAATGTAGAAATGTCAGCCATATGTTTGAGGCAGATGTTACGCTGCTTGGTCAGTCTTAATTGTTGCTAATCTGAGCCTTACTTGAGGGCAAATTATCAGTAGCCATAACATTGTTCTGATTGCTTCTGGATGAACTGGGATTGGCTGGAACTCCAGGATTTATGTATTCACTCTATTTATCACTATGTTTCACTAAATGCTACTTTCACAATTTCAACCTTTTCTGCCTATCATTATTACCGTATTTATATCAAATTCTGGCAGAAAGGCTTTGTTGTTTGCAAGCAAAAAAATCAGAAATAGTGCATTGGCATCCACTGACTTTAAGAAAGAACCATCTGTTTTTAAGATTTTTGGTTTTATTTTTATTTTAAGAGAAGTTTGCTCTTGGAGTTCATTAAAACTATGGCATTTTGTGACATTCTTTTTACTTCAGCTTTCCCGATACGCTCAGATCACATTTCCTGACCTTTCCCCATGGGCACAGGAGATAAAACATGACTTAGAAAGGTCAGAATTCTCACCTAATCACATGCCTTGAGGAGCTAAAAACACACCTAACATTTCAAGGCTTTAAAAATATTCTGAGAGTTAGCAACATTGAGATAGACCAATCATCTAAGAATAAATGGGCTACATACTTAGCTGGTGCAAAGTGGTGTAACAGCCTACATGGAGCCAGGCTAAATTGCAACAACTGAAATATCTGACCCTTATTCATTTTAGAAAGGAAAACTGAGTAGGTAAAGAAGAAAGTTTTGCACCTTTACTCATGTTGAGAAGAACATAATCCAAGGTATGTTCATATACCCCCCTGCATGAAGAAGCCCAGTAACTGGCTTGTTCAGCAATCACTACATGTGGTGTAGGTGATTACCACACATGCTGAAACCCACAATGTTTACTGCAAGGCAATTCATTAAGATAAGAAACAGAGTCACCTTGGTGCCCCTTGAATGGTGAAGGCCTTGTCTGCGTGCTGATCTCCGAGCTTCGTCATCACTTCATACAGTTTGTGACATAGCTGAGAAAATAAAACACTTGTCTGAGTTTAGATGAAGCATTATAGTTGTGATTAAAATCACAGGTGATATATCTGGTCTGGTAACTGCTCTGATTTCTTTAAAATTGTAAATAGTTCCTTCCAAAACTAAGCAGTGCCATGCCTATCAAGAGCCGGAGTGGAAACCTATCAGAATCCATAGAAATATTCTCAAAGATGACAGAAGTTCTTCAGAAATAGAAGCTGTTTTTCAGAGAACAAGCTTATAAATGTGACTTCCTGCTGTCTGCTCGCTGATAGAGGGAGTCACCTAAAGTTTGAAGAAACTTGTTGCAGAGAAGATTCATGTTTTCCCCTCAAAACCTGATCCCAACACCCATGGGACCTTGGCCAGTCAAGTTTTCCATGTCATGTTCGTTCCTATAAATTAATAGGTTGCTACAGAGAATACACTACCAATTAGTAAGATATTTGATACATTCAAAAGTTCCTGACTGAAATTTTTGTATGTGCCTGATAGTGACAGATCTAACGGTTCATTGCTGACAATGTCTGTAACAGTCTTGAAGGGTATGGCTGACATATTCCTCTTGTACTGATTAAAGCAATGAGATGCTTAGCGACTGGACACAGAAAAAATGCTGAAGGCAAAAGTGTGCCAGGAAGAATGGATATTAAGATATTAATATAAAAAATATTAAAGAAAATGTGAATATAATGCTGCAATAATAGCATTATTATTGCTGTTGTGCACCATTACCCAAAATAGCATGGGTTACCTTTTTCTTAAGAGGATTCCAAAAACAGCAAGTAGAAACCAATATGAAGATGATAGTACAGATCTGGATCTAGGACAAACTCTCATCTGTGCTGCTGCTAGATTTTTACCGCTGTGTTACAAGACATTTGTTTGCTGTTACATATATCACATAATCCATTATACATGAGATTGTCGTTTTACTCACTAAAGCTATTTCCTTGTGAAACTTGGCTTCGAGGCTGGATACATTTTTGAAGGTGTTCACATAGAAGCCAACTCGCCTGTGGAGGATGGTGCAGGGAAAGGAGAAAGAATAAAGCATGGGGATAGGAGGGCCGAAAAGGAAAACAAATTATTTATTTTTTTCCAGACCACAAGCAACATTCATGACTACTATTCTCAGCAAAGCATATCACTGGAATGAGTATCAAAACTTCAAATCATTTAAACTCATTTATTCATGACTGTTTCTGTGTTAAGAACTATCGCATTTCACACTGCACAGAGTGAACCAAGCTGAGAGCAGCCCAAAACAAGGGGCTTCGGCTTGTTTTAGTGAAGCAGCTACCACAGCATCTAGATAATGCTGGGTGTGTTTTGGGGCAGCTCCCAGGTACACAGCTCAGCACTGCTGGAGGGCGGGTGTCCCATGCTCAGCCCTCCCTAATGAAACCTATCCTGAAATACACGCATATGAGAGAAATTAATTTCTAGTACAAAACAAACATGTTTGCACAAATAAATCTGCTCTGTCTGGATGAGGGATTATGTGTCTTTCATACATTTTAAAAGTAAGAGGTGTTTTCTTAGGTTTTGAATTATTCTTTTTCCTATTCAAAACTTTCATGTGTAATTTCTCCACACCAAACCAAAATCATCTCTGGCATAAGTGTAAGTTTGGAAAATGTCAACTCAATGGATCATTTTCTTCCCAAAGAATTGTAATATCAACGTTAGGACCCTGAAAGCATTTGCTTCCTAAAGAATAGTTTCTAAACTATGCCTATTGCTCAAATTAAATTTCATCTTTCACTGAGACAAGTTAGTGGGCAACACAATGAAATAAAAAGGTCCTTACTCTAAACCAATAATATGCAGTTTTACCTTTAGTAAGCCCATAAAAAAAATACCTTGAAGTGCAAAGAAGCTTTTCAACTGAGCTAGACAAACACAGCAGGAAAAATCTTTACTGATCTCAGATTTAACAGGAATTACTTTAGGAGACAGAGAAGACTGCAGTGACTCACAACACCCTTTCACTCCAGGCTGTCATTTGTTAGAGAACATAGTGCACTAATGAGATGCTGATTTCTCTACTGCTTTGTTCTCCTGCTCATTTTGTCTGCATTCTCTGTATAAACACAGTCCATGGTTATACATCCCAAATGACTGATCTATTCCATCAAATGCTTTTACATCACAAACGTAGTCAGTGTAAAACTACGAAATGTGTATTCTGAAGTTATTATAATTAAATATTATTTAGTTTTCCTTTCTTATATGGCTTATTTTATAGCAGCTCAGAAAAAACAATTGCCATTAAATCCTTATACCTTTGTAAAGTTCTTTGCTTTGATAGGTTTTACAGAAAAATGACCTATAAATAGACTCATTGCACATCTTCTAGAACAGTGTGTGCCTGCTCTGTTTGGTTACTCTCAACGGTGGAAATATTTGATCCTTTTTGCCCCAAGTGGCTGTTTTTTTTTTTGTTTGTTTGTTTCTTGAAAGGATCAGGTATCCACCATCAAGGTTTCTCAGAAAGGTGATGGAAGCAGTAGGTCGTTGTCACTATCTGTGATTCTGTGCTTTGCCACAGCTCTTTATCCACAAAATTGAGACATTTTTGCACCTTACAATGAAGATATGATAAAAAACCTTAAGTGCCAAGATACACTGAAAGAAATAAGCATAAATGCATTCAGAGTAAGTATAAGTTTGGATCATTATAAGGCATTTTCCCTGATACTATTTCTAAAGATGACAGACAGGATTTGAAGGTCTTTCTACCAGCTCATTAAAATCCCCTCATTCCCTTTCTGTAGTCTCTCTTTAGGCCTTTTACACAATACCTGTGTAGGCTTACCGTGACCACAGAGATGGCAACTCTTCTTGCAAATCAGTGTTAAACTCTTCAAACACTTTCTGTGCTTTTTGAAACTCTTCTTCTGCCTAAAACAAAAACATGGTGACTTCTTCCATCACTGTAAGACAGAATAAAATCTGGCAAAGTTGGTTTTTGTCTTTTTTTTTTTTTTTTTGTATGTGTGTGTGTGTCTCCATTTGAACTTTTATTAACAAAGTATGTGACTCAGCCCTAAACAACAAATCCAACACAGGGCTTGCTGTCCCCTAAATCTCATCAAGAACCCAAACAGGACTTACTCCTAAAATTGGCTGCGTGCCCTCCCCATCCACCAAAATACTTGATATGCATTTATCCTTAAGGATATCTATCACTAGTTCTCCTTCTGGAGGAAAGAGAAGAGGAACTTTGTGCTAGGTCTCTGCACAGAAATGGAGCTCTCAAAGCCATCTGCCAGCAACATTCTGATTGCTCTACCTTTGTAATCCTGCCTTCGTCTTTTCTTTTGGAGCTCTGCAGAGCTTCTAGATGATGTCTTGCACTGTCGTAGTCCACTAGCTTTCTGCTTCGTTTTGCAATGCGAGTCTGCACAGAGGTATAAATGAAAGTCAGTACAATTGTTGCTTCTTCTTTAAAACTATTTTGCCTACATAGTCATTAACATTAATATGTTTGCATTCTTCTGCACCTGCCATTCATAACTGACTTACTATAATATCATAAAGGAACTTGGGCATGGAAAAGGAGACAAACTAATCATCTTATTTCAAATAAGAAATACATTTACAGATGGTTTGGAAAGGTTTTTCTGTGGCCATAGTGAGTTATCAACATTATGCAAGACTTGTCTCATTCTCTAGAACAAGTGGACCTGTTAAACCAATGGTAACACAGTCCTTTTACCTTATACATAGTGTGCAAATTTAATGAATAATTTTTTTTTTTAGTAGGAAAAATGCTTTAAATATACTTCTCAGTGTACTTCTCAGCTCTGATACAGAATGTAGATGTAATATACTAGGAACATCTAACATACAACAGGAATTCTAATTTAACTGTTGTAATTCTCTTACAACTCAGGAAAAGTCCTTTGATATACACTGACTTCACAACGCTCCATGCTATAAGTGAATTCTACATGCTGAGAGGACGTAAGCATGGTTTGACTTAGGAGCAAGTTTGAGACTGAATATCAGTAATGTTGGGACTTTTTTTATTGTTGCTGCTGCTGTAAACAACAAAGGAGATGGCTGTACGACAGCAGCTCAATTCTAAATCATAAAGAATTTACAGGTATATCCACAGAGTAACATCCAAATACAAAAGTTCCCGCCTCCCACTTTTAATGATTCTTTATTCTCACTTGGGATTTGGGAGAAACTAGAATCTGGATTAACAGTCTCTCCTCATGTGTACTACAGTCTTACTATAACTAAGTAAAAAACAGGAATCATGCTTTAGAGAAGAGAAAGATATTTAGATACCCACAGGTGCATCTAGCCAATAACAAAAAGCCTGCTTTTTATGTTGTAAATTTAACAGCTGAAGAGCTTAATTTGTGCCTATTGAAGTTGGAGAGAACTGTTTCATACCAAATAAAACTGGAGCAGGAAAAAAAATAGTACGTTTTTCATGTATAAAGGGTAATTTACGTCCAAGTACTACAGTATGAAAATTATTTTCGAAAATCATTGCAGCCTGATGTCAAGCATCAGCTTACATAACAAGATCTTGTACACTCCAGAAGTGAATGACTGTCCCCCAACCTTTTTTCCTTTTTTTTTTTGTGACATTTCATTTTATATTTATTTTATGACTCAACAGTAACTGCTGATATTTACAAATTGTCCTCTGTAAGGAAACGTTACTATACTTTGATATCAGGAAATTGTCCTAGATATGTATCCAAAGTCAACAACGACCCATCCACCAGTTTTTGATGGAAATCTTCCCAGAGTTCATCACATTTCTGTAAAGGCAGATGGAAAGAGAAAAAAATGCACTTAGTAGTTTAATTCTACTCCAAACCTAGGGGAAATACAAATGCAAATGAAACAGATTAATCTTTCTGAACATTTAAAATGTTCTTTATGGTAATAAATCAGAATGGAGCTATAAAGTAAATTAAAAAGAACAGCTTGACATTGTGAGCTTTAATTAACAACAAATGAAGTTTCAGTTGAAAAATTAGTTTTTTTTTTTTTTTTTATTCTTTCCACTAGTAAGTGCTATGTGAAAATAAGGATATCATGGGTTCAAGGTCTTCCTTGGGATTTCAGATTCCTGAGGGTTACCAGTGCAGAATCTGAAGTGGCCCTAGCACAGAGTAGGTTCACACATGATGAACCTTCCTCACAGAGAAAGGAAGTACAACTAAAAATAAAACAGTAAATAAAGGGAAAAAAAAAAAAAAAAGCGAGTTTCCCATCAACAACAGGATTTGTAAGCTTAGTTTTGGGTTTCAGTTTTGGTTGGTCCTGTGGGGAGCCAGAAGTTGGACACAATGACCCTTGCAGGTCCTTTTCAACTTGGAATACTCTTAAGTTTCTTTGATTTTTAAAATAAAACTTGGGGAGATCCACCCTAAGAAAGGCCCATCCTTCTACCCCATTTCTTATTTTTTTTTTTTGCCATTAAGGTACATTTGATGAAATATCTGGCTTACAGACTGAACTCTGCCTCACACTTCTAGAAAACTGAGATTACACATCTGAAACTCACCAACACCAACAGGGAAAATAAATTAATCCCAGAAACTACAGTGATTTTCCCCAGTCCTCTTTGCATCTTCTGTGCAGCTGCCCTTTGTAGCTTCCAGTTTTTTAAGAACATGGTAATAATGCAGCTCATGTGACAAGGAACTCAGGGACAGTGGGGTGCAATTCCTTGCCAAAAGCAAAACCCCCTTACATAGCAACATAGTGCTCAAGGTCCTGGATTCTCAACTGAGCAAGCCATTAGCACATGTTAAACACCCTGTTCCCCTTCTCTTTGCACATTTCAAAATGGCTGAACTTCCCTTTGATGGGAGGGAGGCTAAAGGGGGTTCTTATCCTCAGCATCAAGTCCAGAAAGCTATTCCCTAGTGTTTACTTTATCATGAGCCACCACAGGGCATATTGTAAATGCCGTGTGATGTCAGCATTCACTTCATTAATTTTCTACCCTAATAGAGTCCCTAATGGATTGTTACAATCTATTAATCATGCTTATAAAATACCTCATTTATTAAGACAACGTTTAATCATAGTAGTCTACAGAGCAGCACAGCATTAGATCATAGCAAGCAACAGCGAGTCCTGTGCATTTGTATCTTGTTGATATGTATTTAGACAAATTAAGATCGTGGAGGTTATCTGAAAGCTAATGGGACCAAAACCAAACAGGGTCCTTTGAGCCACCATCCGTCCTACCATGAAGAGCCAGGTCATTTTGATGGACCCCTTTCTGAATGATCATCTATACTCTGGACTGCACAAATAAACCATTCTTTTGAATTTCAAGTTGAGGGATGCATACATTTACACTTGTGATCATATTGGGAAGAAAAGAGAAGCGGCAGTTTTGTAATATTGCTCAGACGAGTCTTTATTAAGATGATACTTCTAATGTTTATCCCTATACCAACTATACTGGGGCAAAATCATGGTCCTTGCATGCACAGTTGAAGATTTCTGAGTGTAAAACCTAACAGTCTACAGACACAAGGTGAGGTTCTACAGAGAGATGCAGCAGCAGTTCTTCCAGCCATTTAACCTAAGGGGATAAAACAGGGATGGCATCTTAACCTACAGTGTTTGGAAGCTGAGTGCTTTTAATGTCAAAAACATGTCATGCCTTCAGCAGCAGGGCAAGGTAGAGGAAGGCAATCATGGAGAAGAAAGCACACACTAGGTTGATTTGGGAAGACTGCTCTATCTCCCAATTTCTTGATAATCATATTGCCCAGGAAGCATTGCACATTGAACGCCGGGTGGTGAAAAGCTGCTTTGGTAATGGTTTGCACTTTCCCGTCACCACCAGCACTTTTGCTGACAGGATTTCCCCAGAATTAAGGATGTTGACTTAGGCAATCGAGAGCACCTGAAGCCAGACTCCCACGGTGTCTTCTAGAAAAGTCTGTGCTTCTCTAATCAGTGGTGGAACCCAGGGAAGGCTGAAGTGAATAGCACCCTACAACCTAATTTGGCCTTAAATCCCAGGTTCTTGTCGCAGAGAGATGAGTGTCCCATCAGGCATTCTGTTTAGGGCTACAGGCTTAACAGCTGTTAGCAGCGCACAGGAATAAGCAGAGTTGATAATTCTCAGCATCCACCTGAACTGAGAATCCTGGCTGTAAAACTGCATCTAAGATACCGTGTACAAACTTGTCAATCAGGTGCTGTCAGGACCAATTCTGCTCATGCTAGTGTTGACCTCAGCAGGAGGTTATGTCAGCTACTTTGTAAAACAGACATTGCACATGAGGCATCTGGTCAGCAGGAGATACATTTCACAAGACCGATAATTTCTATGCTCAGAAAATGGGATTTAACACACAACAAAGAATTAAGGGAAATCAAAGATGTATGCTTCTCCTCGATAGCTCAGATGGGTACTACTGTATTACCTCTCCAATCATTTTCACATCTTCTCGTCCGTACCAGTCTGGCTCATACACCTCATGGAGAGACTCTGTGAGCTTCTTCGAGGCATCTTGCATTCCTGTCATTAGACAGAAAAAGGAACACGTAACTGCAAACTACAAGAAACAGATGATAAATGTCTTTATTTCAATCCACATGTACCCACCATACTATTCCCTGTGGCATGTTTAGAATATAGTTCTCAAGAGCTGAAACAAAACCTCCATGTTCAGCCAGTTCACCCAGGTTAATGAGAAATCTCCCCAACAGCAGGATTAACACATATTTATATGCATGAAAAAAATCCTATCAGATTAGGAATTCCATTTGCTATTCTGATGTGTTGGAACTTGAGAACAACTCAGGGGGTAGTCCTGCTCACTGAAGACATTCAATACCTAACTGAAAGACCATCACTGAGAAGCCAAACACACAGCAGTCTGCCTTTGGTTATTCTCAGCTATTCCACCCTACGGAATAGTTTCCTTATTTGTCCACAATGAGTACCATGCCCGCCTGTGTGCAAGAGCGGCATCTCCAGGGTGGGGTGATTAAAATGGCAGAGATTTATGGGAGCTGTTGTATCTTATCTCACGTAAGACACTAAGTTCAGAATCAGTCATTTTAAAATGACAATTTTATTTTAACTTCTTTACAAAATCTAAACAGCGACCACTAAATATATTTTTGACCTAGTATTAACTTTCTGTGTTTTTATTTTTTTAAAAAAAACAACTCTATTTTTTGCTAAAGTCTGTTTGCTGCAGCACATCTGTGCCTGTGCCTTGAAAATATCTTGTGTGATTTTCAGACTTATCTGCTCAGTGGCTGCATTTAGCACCAATGTTTCTGTTTTCTGAATAAAGAAACATTTAGGCATAGAAGAAGAGGATTCACTTGAAACTTGAATGTCTAAAAGAGCAGTTTTAATCTAGTCATTAGCTATTCCACCATGCTCTCCAAAACACACATTCAGGATATGAGAGGAAAATAAATGCAACATTGCACACTTCCTTCTATAAAAATGGTAGTCTATGGAATGGATAGGGTAGGAAAAAAAGAGTATGGAAAAAGCTGAACGTAAATGTCTGTTCTCAGACCTTTAGTTCAAGAGAGGCAATGGGAAAGGGGGAGAATGATTACAAAGAGAGGAAACCCTGGTGTCAGAAGGCACAAGCCTTCACCCTTTAATCAAAAGATGCTGTGCCAAAACAGAGTATTTGATTATGGCAGAGCTCAGCTTAGAGAATTTGTAGAGCAGAAGGACTTCAGACACATTTCTCCCTTCTCTCCTTTGCGGTTAATGTTTAGGATAATGGTACACTGGCTAAGAAAGAGTTACTGAAGAGAGGTTGTGTTTGTTTGTTTGTTGTGGTTTTGTGTGTATGTATTTTCTTTCTTTTTTTTTTTTTTTTTTTTTTTTTTTTTTNAGAAGATCTTCACATATTTTTCCAGGTAGCACTCATATAAAACCTTCCTCCATGCCACTGCAAATTGATAAACTCAGGAGGTGAGGCGAAACCAGCACAGTATCGTCATGCTGAGGAAGGCTGCACTCTGTCCACTCGGGGGCGAACACACAAACCTGGAAGGTTTTCACATGCCTGCTGACACCTGATCCTCTCTGATACCTGAACTCCTGCCCTTGAGGACATCACAACTAAACCTGCAACGTATGTCCTGTGGCAGCCTGCTAGCACCTCTTCCCCCTAATCTCTCCTGCAGTGCGCAAGCAGCTCAGCCACAGACCTGCCTTGGGTAGAGTACCTGTACCAGTGCAGAGTTAATTTGTTAAATGCTACAGAACTCGGGCAGCTATGTGCTTAAGCAAAAGACTTAAAATGCTTGAGGCATATCAGCTCGCACCAACTCTTACACCTCTTTCAGCTCTAAGAATCTGGCAATCTTTCAGTCAAGCATATTCCCTGCAAAAAGCATCAGTCAAATCCAGCTGCAGCATGAGGCAAATGGGCATTACAACATTTGGCTTCAGTATAAAATTTCCACAAGACAAGACCACTTAGGCTACTCTTTTTCTACTGTATCTATACTATACTTACTGCAAGAACTCAAACGAGTGCAGAGGGAAATACTAACCCATTGGCTTCCCATTCTCTTTTGTGCCTAGCGGCATAAACTTACGATGTTAAGGGATTTACTTATTTATTTGGCTGATTTTCACATTTGAATTATTTCTTACACACTGATACCTTTTATGTATTATTCAGCACTAAAGTTAAGAGGATCAATGTCATCCATAGACTGCAGGCTGTCGCTCTCTGCTGTTTTCAGTTGCTGCCACTGAGAAAGATAAATTGTTTAAAGCAAGTCATGAAAGCACTATGAAATGTGAAAATATTTTTTACTGCAGATGAACAGTTAGAAATTTATATTTAATATCAACTGCTTCTTTAATACCGCTTCCCCTTGGTAACTGGGTCACTTATTTAAGAACTATATATGCCAAAATAATTGAATCACTTTGGAAAAATGATGCTAAAAAATCCAGGTAATGATGTCTGAGGCTCTCGGAAGAAATAATCCCTCTTACTATGGGAAGGAAACCCTGTCCCTGGAATCCTAAAGGACTCCTAGAGGCACACATATGGTAGGGATCCTCAGAGAGAAGGGGTGCACAGAGACGTTCCCGTTTCAGCACCCTAGGGATGGCAGAGGGCGGGTGATTCTTTACTACCACAACTCCATACAAGCTCCCATGGAGACTGAGACTGGCGTGGGACCAAATGCCAACCTCAGGACCCACGTACTGTGGGGTCTTCTTGTGTCCTGACAGGGAAATCTAGGCGGAATCATGGAGAAACTTCCATTTCCTCAATTGAGCAAGGCACCTTGGTCTGGCTCTTAATATTATATTCTTTGAGTAGAGCAGAGAGCTTCATGTGACAGTCTCCAGAGAAATGACCTGTCCTGGTCCTGCCACATGGGTTGTGTTCATTATTGCCCATTAGCCATTAGTTTCCACTGGAACAACTCAATCAATTCATAATTCATTTCTAAACTCTACAAAATATGATGAATAGAATATGATGGTAGAATTTTATTGCTACCAAGAAAATAAATATTTGATTTTAAAATCTATTTGTCTGAAGGATATGTTCAGTTCTGTCAGCCACAGTCTGACAACTAGGCAGCAAAGGTGCTTACAGCTCTTCAGAACCTCCATTTCTCTTCCCACAAACCAGTTACTACTTCTCACTATGTCAAAACACACAAAAGCACTCTTTGTTAAGATGCAGGATTCCTTTTCACCTCTGTCACCTTGCTACCTTCAGGCAAATCCAAGGATATATCTCCCCATCTGCACTTGTACTGCAAAGACCTTAGGGTAGAAACTGGGAGGCTGATTTAGGGTTTCTTTAACAACTAGCCCATAAAATCTTTGAAGTCACCTACAGCTCTCAGAAGCTTAAAATAAATAATCATGTAGTAGACAATCCAGATACACGTTGCCAAGGAGATGTGAAGAGGCAAAGACTGAGACATGAGATGACTACAGCTACGGGAGGTAGTTCACAGCTTTGTCAGTACAAACACCACTGATGAATAGCAGACAAGAAACCACCATGCAGGAGAAATCAACAACATGTAAAAACTATTCAGATTTGCAACAGCTTCGTGATTTGGTTCCTCTGGGTCCTTGGGTAACCAGCAGTAAAGGTAAGATCCAGCTGAGACAAAGAAGCTCATCTGAATTAGGGGTGGAGTCTGAATACAGCAAAAATTCTCTTTGAAAATGTGAGATACTAAAGCTCAGAAAATGTCAAGCATATTAAAACAAAGAGATAAAGTGTTCTAGACAGGCTCCTTTGATCATTCTCCGCTTAGTATGTGGCCAGTTCTCATACATTCAGCTTCCAATATTCAGTCACTCAAAAGTCATGCAGTAAAATGACAATTAGTACTAAAGCCGGCAACACTCCAGCTTCATAAAATGCATTTAGATGGAGGAGATTTAACTATCTTGCCAATGCCTGAAACTCTTTACAATGAACGCTATCAAGCAAACTTCTTTTCTCACATCTGTAAGAATACAAGGATATCAAGACAATTTATATGATCAACATTTTTCCCTGCATAATGCACCCCTGATTACAGTGTACCTCCAAAGCCCAGATGTCCTGCGTACTGAAATCCCACTCCAGTGCCTACATATCCATAGTGGAGGTTTCCAAGCTCTTCTTCATAGCCATCCCCAAATTTATAGTGATGGCTGACCTTCAAAGAATAGCAACACAGAGCCTATGGCAGTTGCCAGATATCCTTCTGCCAAACAAAATCTGGAGAATCTTTTGCCACTGCTGAGCTCATCAGCTTTGGGGAAGCCCCAGGGCTGCGTATCATGGAGTGCTGCCCTGGGCTGCTGTCCCACTCCACAGCAGGACCGTGTGCTAGCACGTGTGGGATGGCACTGGTGGCTTGTTGACTTTGGAGAATAACATTTTTTAGGCTGTTGTGAGCTGCTTATGACAGGGTCATTTTTAAGACAAGAAGATAGCAAGGTGTTAGCAAACACTTTACATTCCCAGGGAGAAAGTCAATCCAGGTGATTTTCAAATACGGACTTACGGGCTGCACAAAGAGAAAGATGCAGAACAGAAAAGCACAGCCAAAAGGCAAAATTTGCACAATGAAAAATTTCACCTGAAGTTAAAAGCAAAACCTGGTGCAAATAATAGCCCACGAGACAGTGAACCAGCAAAAGGACCAGTAATGCACAAAGTACAAGGAAAATAAGAGAGTCGGAGAGAGAAAGAAAATGAAACATGGAGAGGAGGATTGTTGTCACCAACATGGAAATCAAAGCAGCACGTAAACAGTCAGCCTACATGACAGAGAAGCCATCTGGCCACACAGCCTCATCACGCTGCTTCTGGCTATGCTGATAACGAGTGTGGGGAGGGGATGACTGAAAAATCAGAGTGTAAAATCAGCACCCAACGGGTCCCAAAGAAATGAAGGATGACGAAATTCCTTCCAAAAAAAAAAAAAAAAAAAAAACCAAAAAAAAAAATTTTTT
>VXAV01005237.1:0-12494 GCA_013399715.1 Alectura lathami
ATCCATGACCACATTCCAGTCATGTGAGCTGTCCCACCATGACATGAGCTGATGGATACTTTGATTTTAAAATTGTACCAAAAAGGGATAAATCTATTTTTCAGGTCCTAATTTCATTCCTTTAAATTTGACCTTTTCAGAAATGTTAGTTTGGGTGCTTGAAGGAGTTTCCACCAGTACTCCAAACTCATTTGGGATTTCACACTTCTGTTCCCTCCTCAGCATGTGTACAACATTAGTGCTGCAGTGTACTGTTAGTGTGCACAGAGTTAGAAGAATGACTCTGTAGCAGGAATCACACAGAAAAGGTCACTCAACTAGTCACACGGTGATGGAGCATCCTTGGCTTGTGAAATTCACAGCACAAAGCCCCTTCTGCTTGTAGTTGCCTGAATTATCATTCACTTTGGCAGAGATGTCTCACTGACTTTCAGAGTATTCAGGGGCTGGGGAGGAAGAGAAGAAGAAAAGGAGCTAGTGGTGGAAGAGGCAGCAGCACAATACCTTCAGAGATGAGTGTAGTGACTAGAGTATTTGCAAAGCGTTTACCAGGTTGGGTTGAATGTCCTTGTCAGCGTCTGGGAGTTCAAATCCCCACATCTCAGGTAAACACTGCCGTTTTAATCCATTATAGGCAGAGGGGCTTCCTCGTTTCCAGCCGAGAGGCCACTGTGCAGCTGGGAATGCAAGAATCCTGGAGCCACAGAGCAACCTAATACACAGAGGGGTTGGTGACCTTGGCTGAGTGATGAGCACGTTCCTCTGGGGCTGCTGGGGAGCCCTGAGGTCTGATTCCACCTTGGGCTGAGGGTTGTTTGAACCTCAGCTCTAGGAAATGCGTTTACCCAAGTACAGTGCTCACACAAATTACAGTTACGTGGAGGGTTTGCAGCTTGTAGTGCTGCATTTAGCTGCCTGTACTCAATATCTCACCTAAGGTCTCTGTATTTTTTATAGATTATCTTTTAAACAGAGGGTCTTTACAAGATAAAGGTAGCCTGATTGAATTGCTGAAGTATTTTTGATTTGCTGTACCTGAAGTATAAAAATAGCAAGTCTGATAGTTGCGTTTAAATCCCTTCCTATGAGAGTGTTATAATGAAGGACTGGGCTTCTTTCCAGTACGTATTAATGTTCCAAATCTGAAATGGCTTTGTAGAAAAATAATTTCCATAAATTCTGGTATCTACCACAATTAGGAAACAAAGTAGCATGTACAAACCACCATTTTCCATCGCTTTTAGGACTGTGACATTACAAATAAAGATGGAATGAATTTTAAATGAAAATGAAAAGATAATTTGAACAAAATATCTTAACTATTTCTTTAGGCTAATTATTGCTTACCTTAGATACCATCTGGAAACATTATTAACAGAGGTAGTTTTGTTTAAGTTTTACTTCATTGTGTATTGTCACATTCTTGCAGGGAAAGCCTACAAGAACATCAAATAAGAGCATTAGTAATGAACTAAAAGACCAAGTTAATTTTTTAGTAATGTATCATTTGTTTGCTTGCTGTACTTTAGGAGAACACGCAGTGTGATAATCTTGGTGTTACATTCAGTGTGGACAGTTCACTTAAACCTCTGAGGGAGGCAGTGTATGCTTAGGTCGTGCATCTGTATGTACAGTGTGTCAAAGGTACAGTTCTCAGTTTCTGAGGTTTAAATCTCAGGTAGTGATCTCTTCAACTAAATTAAATGATCTGTAAATGTTTCCAGTCCAGTTCTGGAAATCTGTTTACATAGATCTCAACTTGGCGACTCAAAGTTTTTTATTGTAAGAAGTAGAAAGTGTGCACTTTAGTTGGAAAACGTTATTATTCCAAAAGCTGTACTGTATAGTATAGTACTGTACGTACTGACGTCAGTTCTGCTAAGCCCACTTTGTACAAGTGATCCTGTTCCCCAAACGTTTGTTATTTAATAACTGAATTCTGTCCAAATCAGTAGGGTTTTGTTTTGTTTTGTTTTTCACTGAAAAAATTCCAACTTACCTGAAAGGGTTTTGGGGGAAAAAAAAAGAAAAGAGGTGAAGTAGACAAAGTTCATACTGCTTTCGCTCTGTCCCAGTCCTTTCTTCGCTTCCATAGCTGTCCTAGTGCTCGTTACTGTTCTGCTGTTGTCATTTTGTCAGGTTTATATTTGATTACAATGTATTTTGCTGAAAATTCTATGTTCTCCTTTAATTTCTTTTTCACATACCAAACCCTTCAATTTAAGTTTAGTTTTGCTATTGTGCAAATAACTTTGCAAACACAAACTGAATCTAAACAAATACCTGTTCAAGTCAGTAGACAGCTGTGCTCCTGAAGCATTTGAACACTAACACTTTATTCCTTGCTTCGATTGTTTTGGACAAATACTAAAATAAATCCAATTAAATAATGATGCAGAATGTTTGGGATAGGAGAGAATTTTTTCATTCTATTTTTTTTCCCCAAGTCTGATACAGATAATTGTAAAGGGCAAGAAGAGCAGGTGCAATATTTCTTTCAATACAGTTTATCTGTCTGCCATCTGCTGGCGATGCAAAGCAAGTGAACATTTCAGAAACACCTAATTTTTCTGCAGCGCTGAACAGCTGCAGGCAGTACAGGCAACAGGTTTCTGAATGTCTCTGATCATCTTTAAATCAGAGCAGAGGCATTTAGCTTACCTGAAAAGAATCAACTGCAGTTATAAAATGTCCCTGTCTGTTTCTAAGATGCCCATGGTTACATCTCTTCTTTTTAATCATAAGGATAAAAGTTTATCTACTAAAATATTATAATGATAACATTTAAGTCCTCCAAAAGACTTACATTCTTCAAAATGTGAGCACTGTAACTTCAGAGATTGATGCAGATGTAGTGTCATTTCACAACAGCATCCCAAGGAAACACTCTGCAAATTTCTGCATCTGATGATCACTTTCATTGTATTTATTTTGCCAAGATACTTGTAGTTGCTTCCTAAACTAATCCTAGTCACTTGAAGTTTAGTACAGCATGTCTTTTATAAGGTCTTTGAGGAAATTATATTAAAACATTATTGCAGGAACAATTTATTTTGATGCAATCTCAATTAGTAGTCAGACAGCACGTTGACCACTGCGTACAGCATGCTGTTGCACCTAAAGCTGAGCTACAGAAAATGGTAGTGACATTTGCAGCAGTACTGTAACAGTCATCACATAACAGTGAGGACTGGGGGTGTAGGGGTCGGAATCATAGAATCATAGAATGGCCAGGGTTGGAAAGGACCTCAGAGATCGTCTAGTTCCAAACCCCCTGGTGTGGACAGGGCTGCCAACCACTAGCTCACTAGATCAAACTGCCCAGGAACCCATCCAGCCTGGCCTTGAACGCATCCAGGGATGGGGCAGCCACAACTTCTCTGGGCAGCCTGGTCCAGCGCCTCACCGCTCTCTCAGTGAAAACTTTCCTCCTAATATGTAACCTAAATCTCCCCTCTCTTAGTTTAAAACCATTCCCCCTTGTCCTGTCACTACCTACCTGCATAAAAAGTTGCTCCTCCTCCTGTTGATAAGCTCCCTTCAAGTATTGGAAGGCTGGAACGAGGTCTCCCCAGATCCTTCTCACTTCCAAGCTGAACAGTCCCAACTCCCTCAACCTTTACTCACAGGAGAGGTGCTCCAGCCCTCTGATCATTTTGGTGGCCCTCCTCTGGACCCGCTCCAACAGCTCCACATCCCCTCTGTACTGGGGGCCCCAGGCCTGGACACAGCACTCCAGGTGAGGCCTTCCAAGGGCAGAGTAGAGGGGGACGATCACCTCCCTCTCCCTGCTGGCCACCCCTCTCTTGATGCAGCCCAGGATGCCATTGGCCTTCCTGGCTGCAAGAGCGCACTGCCGGCTCATGGCCAGCTTTTCCTCAATCACAACACCCAAGTCCTTCTCCGCAGGGCTGCTCTCAAGGAGTTCTTCTCCCAGTCTGTACACACACCTGGGATTGCCCCGACCCAAGTGCAACACCTTGCACTTGGCCTTGTTGAACCTCATCAGGTTCTCGTGGGCCCACTTTTCCAGCCTGTCCAGGTCCCTCTGGATGGCATCCCTTCCTTCAGGGGTATCAACTGCACCACTCAGCTTGGTGTCATCAGCAAACTTGCTGAGGGTGCACTCGATTCCATTGTCTACGTCATTGATAAAGATGTTGAAGAGCACCTTGAGGGACACTGTTCATGACTGGCCTCCACCTGGACATACAGCCATTGACTACAACCCTTTGGCTGCGACCCTCCAACCAGTTCTTTATCCAGCAAACAGTCCACCCATCAAATCCCTATCTCTCCAGTTTAGAGATAAGGATAGGGTGCGGGACCGTGTCAAAGGCCTTGCACAAGTCCAGGTAGACGACATCCGTCGCCCTCCCTTGGTCCACGGATGCCGTCACTCCATCAGAGAAGGCCACCAGATTGGTCAGGCACGACCTGCCCCTGGTGAAGCCGTGCTGGCTGTCCCGGATCACCTCCTCATCTCGCATGTGCGTTAACATGGCTTCCAGAAGTATCTGTCCCATGATCTTCCCAGGCACAGAGGTGATGCGTAATGGTCTCTTCTGCTGTTTAAGCCCCCAAACTCTGACATTTTGGCATCTTGATTAAGTTTCTTAACTTCACTGTTGTATTTTAGTGTCATTAAATAGGGCTTTGCCTCTATGAAAAAAAGTACACTACCATCATTGAAGAATTCTTTGGGGATTTTTCTTGTTTTTCTTTTTTTTTTTTCTTGTCTGCCAAAATATGTATTTTCTCCTCTCTAACTGTTTGACGTTTTGTTAAAGGGAACAAATACCCAGCTGTGGTCATTCCAAGATGTGGTCCAGCAAGTCCGTTTAAAGGACAGCTGAGTACTAATAGCAATGGTAAGTAACACATTTGCTTTCATTAGAAGACAGACAGGTTCCTTCTATGTGAGTTCATTGAATTCATGATTAAATGTTTATAGAGTAAAAAACTTTGCATTGAGCTTTATTGGTGAAGTTTAATAGTACTTAGATTTAGTATGCATCACTGAAAATATTTTTGAGGAATGAATTTTGCCTTGACTGTTATCCAAATATATATAGAGAGGTGTCATATCTATGTTAGCTGGAATATGGAGAGTTACTGCTTTGAGGAACTGTTGAAGTAATCATATTCCTTTACATTCAGTACTTTGGAATGGGCTAGGATAGGTTTCTGTGCCATAATGCTACCTCAGACCCTTTTTTTCAAAAGGGCATAGAATGGTGAAATAGGAAGTTTCCACGCTGACATTTTCATAGTCCAACTTCAACTACCTCCATTACTATTTATTGAGCTAGTGGCTCAGTGGGGGGAAAAAAACAACCAAGGAGATGAGATATTTCATGTGATAGTAGCAGGTTAAGTAAAATGGCTTCTACTGAGCAGAGAAGCACACAATAATTTTAAGTTTGTGGCTTCTTTGGGGTTAGTGATTTTGCACAAGGCAGAAGCTAAGTGTGCCAGGAGCAAAGCTAGATGTAAAGGGGTGCTGCAGTGGGGGCAAGAAGAAATGATGGACTGGATTGAAAGCATGCGTGGAAGTCTTCCAGAAGCATGATACTGGAACTGGCTCTTAGGAAAGCAGAGTTTCATCTTGCTACTTGATATCCTTAGTGCTGACAGCATAAAAGTTAAATGCAAAACCATTTTAAGGTTCTTTTGGCTTTCATTTTCTACTAGTGATTGAAATCTGTCCAGCTATTATTGGAAATACTGACTTCCAGATTTCAATTGCAGTAAGTTAGTACAAAATGTTGGTATTCTTGTACCTGCCTTTATAATGTTGAAATATATTTTAATCTTTATGATAGCTTTCTGCATTGACTCTTCCCGAAGTCTGACTAACCAGTACCTGATCAGAGATCACATGATGTTTCATTATAACAGAATCCTTTCAGCCAAAGGTAAAAGTTTGCATATATAAATAAATTTTCTACTTCCGGATTTAGCTCATTTTTCAAAATAGGCTCATATCAAGGGAATGAATTGGGTTGTCAGAAGCCTAATTTTCCTCCTGTTTCATCCTCAGACTGATGTTGGCAAGGAGATATAGCCGTTACTTAATAATACTTGTGTATTACTGTGATTGAAAGTTTTGTATGGAAAGCTGTTCCTTGAAGTGCTACCAAAGTTACAGCTTCACTTAGGGGTACTTTGTGCTGTATTCTCCTCGTTGAGCAGTAGTGCTGTTATGAAATAGTATGTTGAGATAATCACTTAGAGATAGCTGCAATAGCGAGCGTTCAGAATTTATTTTAGGAATGAATACAGGACACTTTCAATTAAACTCAGATCACTGTATTTTTTTTTTCCCAAAAATATGTTCATTATCTTTTGTTCATATTGCAGTCAGTGGCATTAGCAAGTTCTAAGGGCCTTGCATATTGCCTTGTATTTGCAAATGAGGAAACCATGTTACTAATCTGTACTGTTGAGCACCAAAAAAGTACATGAGTTTTTGTACAGATTTTATTTCTAGAAGTACTTGTGTTTGTTAAAAGACAAATGTGAAATCTGAAACTTAAGAGCCTGTTGAACTTGTACGTGTTTGTATGTTTCTTAATTATGTTGACATCCTGACAGTACAAAAAATCAAATTTAGTAGTGTGTGGCTATTCCCATATGAACTGGCAATACCCCATTGTCAGTGCTACAACTGAAAACAACCTATTCTCTCTGAAGTTATTATTTTTAAGGTCATATAAGGAGTATGAATTACTGTTCCAGTTAATGTCATGTACAGGACTAAGAGAAGTCTGTAGGTAGTTGTTAATATTATTTACAGTTCACAGCCAATTTTTATTTCTCATGGCATGAACTTGTCATGGGGATTTCCGTCCTAGAGATATTAATGCTAGGGCTTGGCAGAATGTCCTGTTTACATTAAATGTATAGAAGTTTGCAAAATATGAGTTATAAAACAAAGTGTTTTGAGTACCTCCCAAATAATTGCGTTCTCTCTTTCTAGTTATGTTTGGAAACAGGGTTTTGGATGTGTTTTGCTAATTTTCCTCATAATCTCTCTCTTTAACATTTGTTTTAAAGAGAGGTACGCTGAGACTTGATTCTGCCAAAGTCCATGCTCAGAACAAATATACTGTCATTTCTCTATCATGTAACATACTCACTGCAGTAAGCACAAAATGTATAGAAACCTTTTGTAAGGAATCTTTATTTAAATGATGATTCTTCCTTCAAGTATATATTGTGCCTTAACATCTTTGTTTATTTCTAAAATTCTCTGGCTGTTGTCAACCTGGTTCTTCAGATACACAGTAATTAGCATATTTTAGAACAGTGAAAAAAATGGTTTGTCCTAATTAAATTAGTGTCTAGTCAGTTGTTTTATTATTACTTTTTTCTAGCCATGACAAATACTAAGTAAATGCTGAATAACATCTTTTTTTTTTTTTTCCTATTTTCAGCAATTGTAGACTGTTCAGTGCCCAGAAGTAGGCTGACCAGCATCAAACGTAAGTATCTGTGTTGCACAATTGTTGTAAGAGGTTCTATAAAACTAACCCAACAAAGTAGGAAAGCCAGAGGAATAGAAGAGATTATGACCCTTAATCAAGCATACGTGCATCTGCATTTTAATTCAGCTTCCCTTATCTTACTCCATCTGCTTGTAAGGATCTGCAGTGAATGTAATGCTGGTGAGATGGACCCACTCTGGCAGTGGTTAATTGGGCTTAGAATGGTAATTAGTTTTGCATAGGCTCATTTCATCCACGCGGTCAATGGAGCAGAAGAGGAGAATTTCAGCAATTTCTCTCTACTTTCTTGTGATATGATGTGAGCTTGAGCTTTCAAGAAGGGTGCTTACTAGTGCAAGGTTGAGAGGAATTTTGGGAATGTCAGCATCTGCGGCATCTGCGAGCCGGGACTGAAACTTGCTGTTCCTTTTCACAGAAAGCATAGCCAGTCACCAATGCACAGCCCCACCGCTGAAAATGCAGTTACTTTTCCTGGGAGTTGTCTCCTTTCTTAACACTGTTTAAAGGTGTCGGTGCTGTGGCCTTTCTTTAGTGTTAGCTGAAGAACAATATTTTCAACTCATTGACTTAAGGAATACTAAATGAGTTCTTAATCAAAGGGGGCTAAATAGCGGCTGTTAGTTAAAATAACAAAGGTGTATTTCTGTTATCTGATGTCTTTCTAATTAATTAGAGAAAGTTCTTTTTCTCTAATTCTATTCAGTTACAAGTGCTGAGATACTGGAAAAACTTAAAGCAGTCATTTAGAATGGAAAAATTAATCTTCTGAGTACAGAATACTTTGTGGTTAGTCTCAAATCCAGTCAAGCCAGAGTGATGCTGCCTTGTTAAAAGGTTAGGGTAGCTGGAGCTGATGCAGGAAATTGCTCATCCTTTAGGCAGAAAGACATTAGCTTTTCATTAGGATTTTTTTCAGTACTTCTGTATAATAGGTTGAGAGTGAATTAGGCAACAAGCTGCACCAGGATCAAAGATGCTTTGTGTGGGCATGTCTTCCTTTGCTTTCAGAAGATGCAGCACAATTAGGAACAGTATTGCAGGGCTATCTGTAGTCTGCAGATGGAGGCAGTGATTTCAGATCACCTGCTCCGCAGAATCATCTGAAAAAAGTCTTCCTTCCTCAACTCCAGCTCCAAGTTTTGCTTTGAAACAAGCATGAAGATACAAGGCTGGTGTAAGAGGACGTGTTTATCTATTAAAAACCTCCTGAAGTTTTTCTTTCTGCATCTGCTAGAACCTTTCCTATATCCCCTAATTAACTATTATTCTTCTATACCTTTTCACGTCCTGGGTCTTTCTAAACACCAGCAAATGCCCATTCACTCTAGTCTGCTGTCTTTACAGATAAAGTGCTCCTGAGCTGAGAGCTTATGTGTTTCATGCCAGAATGAGTTTCCCTGAATAATGAGTTCATTTTGGAAGACAGCTACACTGCCTTAACCTTAACAGATAATTGTCATGACACTAGCAGGTGTACTCTGTAGTAAGAAAATTCCAATTTCAGGTAGTAGGCTTTTGTGCAATATGTTTCTCTTTCAGCTCATCTTACTTACACTGTTGTCTGACCATGTAGCTCTGTCCAAATCACAGACAGAGCATTAATCGCTTACACAGGGTTTGATGGGAACAGTTCACCCTTGTTGCTGCTTTTGTTTTTACCCATCTGTTTAATAAAACTGGTACACCAAATCTCACTAACTTGTTCTTTCACCTGTTTTCAGACTGGACTGGAAAAAGCAGCTATTGTGTTTTATCTTATTAGAACATGGTTATAGCCAAGACAGCTCTAGAAGTAGATGGTTTCTTGTTTTTACAGAGCAAAACAACTAAGCCAGGAAAAAAAAAATAAACCCTTTGATTAGAAAAGAAAATCCTCAGTATTTCAAATTTGCTACTGTTATTCTAGGCTGAGACATGGGAAGGTTAATTGTTGGTAAGCTGAAATTTACTGTATCCCCCAAAGTAGTCCTAGATTATAAGATGAAGCTGAGCATCATAGCTCAAGGACTGGGATCCTAATCAGTACCACTGGATTCTTACGGAAGAAATGCTAGACATTTCTCCCTTTCCCTGAGCTGAGAATCCAGTGTGGTTAGAACTTTTATCCTTAAATTTAGCTCAGTTACAATATATGATTTGTTTGGTTGGTGTTTCTCACTGACAGGAATGGCGCAATTGTAAGTTGACAGTGAATTTGACATTTTAAAAAATCTGTTTTACAAAGCTGTAAATAATTTTTCTGTGCAAGTGGTTTCTAAAGACAGTGTTGAGTAGTTTTCAAGTTCTGTTTTGTGAAGTGCATCATGTTCTCTAATAGAAATGAAAGAAGAGCAAGTGAATGATAGAAAGCAAGGTAATAAAGAAAACTTATGTAAACAATATATTTTATCAAAATATGTATTAAATTGGTGTTTACTTTACAATGCTGAAAAATGTTTCCAATTCCATTTTCATCTTAAATTCTCTGCATAAAATGCTCCAACCACTTATTTTTTTTTTGCTATAGGAGATTCCCCCTTTCTTTTTTTCCCTCCTGGAACAGGGAGTGAATATCTTAACACCTGAATTCACTGGAGTTTAGGACACTTGGCACTTGCCTAATACAAGGCTAAAAGTTGTGTAGCTTCCTGGCAGTTCAGGAGAGGATCTTTCAATCAGACAGAGTTGGGTTACACTGGTTTTTAGCTTTNGAAATGAAAGAAGAGCAAGTGAATGATAGAAAGCAAGGTAATAAAGAAAACTTATGTAAACAATATATTTTATCAAAATATGTATTAAATTGGTGTTTACTTTACAATGCTGAAAAATGTTTCCAATTCCATTTTCATCTTAAATTCTCTGCATAAAATGCTCCAACCACTTATTTTTTTTTTGCTATAGGAGATTCCCCCTTTCTTTTTTTCCCTCCTGGAACAGGGAGTGAATATCTTAACACCTGAATTCACTGGAGTTTAGGACACTTGGCACTTGCCTAATACAAGGCTAAAAGTTGTGTAGCTTCCTGGCAGTTCAGGAGAGGATCTTTCAATCAGACAGAGTTGGGTTACACTGGTTTTTAGCTTTACCTTCTAGTAATTGCTCTTCAGCAACTCAGTCAGTGTGCATTGTCATCTCTCCTAATGTATCAGAAACTCAACCTCTTCCATGTACATGTTCTCATAGAATCACAGAAATGTTGCTTGTAGGGGGCCTGAGGGGCTCATTCAGTTCCCAGAGAGCCTCCTGCTCAAGACAGGGCTTTCGCTAACAGTAGGTCAGCCAACCAAGCCTTGAAAACCTCCAGGGATGGTGGTTCTGCGACCTGACCAACCTGTCTCAGTGTTGCTTTATCTGCCTAGCAAAACAACTGTTTCCTGATGTCCAGTTTGAACAGTCAGGCTTAGAACTGAATTTACTTAAAAGTTTTTTCTGGTAATTCGAGCTTTAAAAGGGAAATTTGAGATGGTGGAGCGTAAGGTTTTCCAATGCCATAGTTGTTGCTTCTTGATGGTCAATGGCAAAACTGTCTCAACTGGAGTAGGTACAGGATTTTCCTGTATGCACTTGTTCCAGTTACTCAAGATCCTTTCCTAATAAAAATATTCGAGTAATAGTGTCTTAAATGTGTGAATGGAATTGACATTTTTTTCTGATCTGCTTTCTTAATATGTTTTGTCATCTGACTGAGATCCCTTTTATAAACAGACAAGAAATTACCACATAGGCTGAAGTTTGTGCAGATTTAGCAAATGGATAATGCCATGGGGGCACATCTGCTTTCAACTTCTTGATTACTGGTCTTACAGCCTTCAAGGTGCTTAAGGTTAGGAAACTTGGACCTCCCTTGTCCGATATCTGCATGGTTCTTAGAAACTGTTGGTGTTTAGAACAAAATTGAAAATTATTTAAATTAATTTCATACCTAAAATTAGAGTGGTTGTGTTGTTTGTTTGTTTGTTGTTTTCCTACTATTCTAAGCACTGTTTATGAAGAACTATGGATTTCAGTTCTGTAATAATAGTGCAGCTAAGTGTTCTATGTTCAGATATTAAGATCAACGCTAGGTATCATTGTTGTGTAATCCACCAAAAATTTTTTTTATCCCTTTGTCTTTCATGAAACAGACTGAGGGGATGACAACTAGGAGTTCAGGCAATAAGAGCTTTGAAAATCTACACACAAATAGCGTAGGAAAAAGGATTTGGAGAATTTTTTCAAAGCAGTTTATATTTTCTTGATGGAGGAGAGATACACAATGTGTAGAGGAACCGATGCAACATCTGTATGGCTGCCTGTCAGGGATTGTCTTAGTGTCACTGAGATCAAGGGGTTTACAGCTTTATTTTTACGGTAGTTCTGTGCCTGTCATTGCCTCAAGTGAAGCATATTATTACTTTTCTCTTTCAAAAAACAGATTTGGGAAGGGGGATAAATTTTCAGTTTGAAATGCTCAGGTTTATTAATAGCGTAGAGTTACAAAACAGAATTCCTGCAGATAACTAGTTAATAAACATCTCCTGTACATGTGCTTCATGTACAGCTAAAATAGCAGGTGAGTATTTCCCTTTGGGGTTGTTGCCATGAATCAGTCATTAGAGTTTAAGAATTAAACATGATACCGTAGCTGGCATGTTCCCCGAATGTGTTCTGTCCTTAAAGTGGATTTAGTTTCCACTGTTCTTTTCCTGGTATCTTAGCTGGCAGCAAAGCAGGCAAGCTGCCATGCCACTGAGCTCGCAGTGAACATGTTCCTGTGTATTAGATCAGCCTTATTGACTTAAAATAGTTGTTCAAATGTGAAACTTGTTGAAATGCGAAACTTCTATGTTCAGAATTAGTCCAAGCATGTTGATTGATACCGGTGGCCATTAGAAGTCTGTGGTTGTGGAATTCGTGCCAGAAAACTTGACAAAAGCTATGCCAAGTAAGACAGCTGCTGCTACACATGCCTGGTTTCTAACAGTACTAACTTTTCAACCCGTATGTTTAGAGGTTTTTCCACAG
>VXAV01005237.1:15470-44989 GCA_013399715.1 Alectura lathami
ATTTTTTATTCCTAAATATTCAGTTTGCTCTTTTTAAAGAGGTGAAAAAACATGATTTTTTTTTTATTTTGTCACAAGACACTTATTGTCTTGAGCTCTTCCTAGATTTACAAGTATGATACATTTCTGATGCCAGTGTACACTAAAAGATATTTGCAGTGAAACTATTAAGTACCTGTTAACAAATGCAGTTGATATTTATTTGCTAGTCTATGACAGTTCCAAGGGCACTCTTATGAAATGTACATTATTAACCTCACTGAAAACTAAAGAAGCTGTATCTGTGATTGATTTGAAGCAGAAGATACCTAGAACAGCGTGGAACCTTCTCGGTTTTGAACCAATACATCTCCCTTTCAGAACTGCATGTTTCTTCCTGAATGCTGTTCTCCTTGTTTGTGTGTAACATATGCACAGCTATAGGACAAGTCTTTGTGTATGGCAGCTGTATCTTCAGCTCCAATCAGTTGTAGAGTTGTTGTACTTAGTGCCTGAAATGTTCAGGTGGTTTGTAAGATACTGTTTTCTGTCTGTCTAAAGCCAAAGACTGGATTCTCCAGTCCCTGCTTGGAAAAGCAATGTGTAAAGTAAGGGTAGGTTGGCAGCATGCTTTTTTTTTTGTCTGTGCCCTTGTGTTGCTTGCTGACTGCCTCAGGGCTGTCCTAACTTACATCTAGTTGTCTGTTTACATCTACATTAACTCTGTTCAGGAGGGATTTCTTTTTCTCATAGCTTTTACAGCAGATCTAGCTTGAGATTTGCCTAATTTAGCACCAATACAGGTACTCTGCTAGGATTTTCTGCCATTCTGTTTTGCATGTGTCTTTTCTACCTTGTAGTATGCATGAATGACTTTATAGCTTTTGGAACACACTTAATGGATTAGCTGAGCTAAGCTCAATATATCATTGGTGTGAGGCAAGGGCTTTACATTTCTCATGTGGGGGACAGTAGTCCCAATGGGTCATTCTGACAACCAAAGATAGCCTTAGCATCCTGGCATGATTAGTGTTTGTTCTTTCTTTACTCTTCACTTGGGCACAAGCCATGTTTTGGCCGAGAAAAGTCATAGCACGCAGTCCTGGAGGAGATCCATAGAAGTTGGCTTTTATAGCTTTGAACTCCAGTAGTAAAGACAAAGTCTGTCCACATACATTAAACTTTGTCCTGGAAGGAGTGGAACAGGGACGAAGAACCCATCAGTTTTGCACTAATATTCACACTGCTTTACACGTTGCCCAGAACTCCCAGTAAGCTATGGTATGCAGGCTGAATGTGCAGTAAGGGGTTTAAGCATGTTTTCTTAGACAAACTCACTTTTCATTTGAGCGTAAAGAAATTTCTCTTTCAACTCTTTCAGTCTACTTGTACTTACACAATGAGACACCTGTATTTCTGTATTATTTGCATTCTTGCTTTTTAGAGCTCCATCACTTACTCATTCATTTTTTCCTTAGGTATTTATTTAATACTCATGAACCATTTTACCTGAGCAGTAGGCAAGACTTCAGTTTTCACAGCTTCCATTCATGTGCACACACAGACACGCTCTGGTGGACCAGGATGATTATCTCAAACATATTAAACTTCTGACCTAGTATTTGAGTGCTCTTCTGTAACTTTTAAGACAAACACAATTAGAAATAATAGTAATTTAGAATAGCCACATAATAATAATTAAGTGTAGTAAGACAAATACTGAGTTTTAGTTATTTAATGGTTCATTGTTATAAGTCATGTTTGTAATTCAGATTTGTAGAATTTAGCATATCTTAACTTCAGCTAATGGCTTTCCAGTAATAAAAGCAAGTTCATATTATAAGTGCTCTAATAGAATATACTGAACAAATCAGCAGCTGTAGAAATTACTTTGTATTTGACATGCCAATTGTAAGAATTGAAAGAAAGAGAAATGAATTTCCCTCAGGTGTGAGTGCAGGGATTTTGTGTCTGAAAGAATCACGTCTAGTTTAAAAGGGGACTAAAATGTTTAATAAAGTTAAAATACATACTGAACCGAGTCCTAGAGATTAACATGTCTCTCAGGTTAACGTACACAGCTGCATGTATTTTAAAGGCTGAATAAATGTCCCCGGATTGCTGACGGTCTCAGCTGTCTAGAAGAATGCACCGCATCAATCCACAAAGTCATTTCCGTTTCCATGCACTAAGTATTATAATCTCTGTGAAGGCTGGGGTCTACCAGAGTCTGATACAAATACATTTTTTGCAGTTTGAGCATGGATTTTGTACATAGCAAATTAACTAACAGTAAACATGTTGTTTCTTGCTGCAATATTGGATGAGAGCACAGTTAGAGGAGTTTTATCCATGAAAGTTTGAGAGCAAACTTGTGATTTTTCAAGCAGGATGTTCTGTTAGCATTCCTGATTTTGGAATTCCTGCACCATCTTGTATTACTTACAAGATACGGGAATACCTGCGGGAAGCTAAGGTACATCTTCAGCTAGCAGCATACTCTGATACTGATTTTCTTCTAAAAATGGAGGTAATTTTTCATAATTGCTGAGTGAAGTAGAACCTATCTCTGTTGTCTCGCTTTGAGCATCTGGAAACTTCTGTGACATTTTAAAATCACTTATGTTAAAAAGAGAGTAAGATTCCAGATTGGATCTGACAAACTTTATCTCTCTCCTAAGTTGCTGACCAGCAGAGAAGAAAGAAACTGACAAAGAAGATAGCCAGTTGTGAAAAAGAAATGAGCGTGGGCAAAAATGCCTCACGATCCAGCTCAAGAGAGAGTGGAAGGCTGCTGTCATCCTCTTTTGGAAAGGTAGATATTTTAATTTTGTTTAGTAGATAGCATAGTCTACTTACCTCCCCTGATAACACCAACATGGCAGTAGTTCTAGAGGGAGGACCAGCATATTTCAGACAACAGAAAACAGCCAGTGGTCTTCCTGGCATGTGCCCAACCCTGGTTCAGCCTTCTCACAAAGATGGCAGGTATCTGGATAAAGAGGGCCTGTGGTACATCCAAATTCTAGTTACCCTTGAACTTGCTCTTTCATCTCAGCTCAAATCCCCATGTCCTCTCTGTCATTAAAAGTGGAAATAGTACTTAAGACATCCAAACGAGTGCAGATGAGTGCGTCTCTGTCCACATGTATCGGCTCACTTATTTCAGCTGGCATTTCATCCAGACACATGGCGTATATTTTCAAATAATAAATAGCCTAATAAAGTACATAATCCTGTTCATTACTGTACAAGAGCAGTTTGCAGCTTAAAAAAGAATGCTATTTTATTTCTGTTGATTTTAACACCAAATGCTTTGTTTGTTGTTTTAGGCATCTGTGTAGCTATGGTACGTTACCAAGTAGAACTCACGACTCATCAGCAGTTTTGCTGTGTGAATTTTTTTCTTCTTTGCAGTAGGCAATCTGAGTGTGACCTTACGACCATACTGTAGCGCAAAGACATCATGCTTGGAAATTCAGTACGTAGCTCTTAGTTATGGATGAAATCTCAGGCATGCATAAGAAAAGGGAGAAAAAGTCATATTTTACATCCAAATTTCATCTTTTATTGACAAAATTTTTGTGCTTGTGTGTTATTTGCTGCATGCTGGGTGGAAGTGAAGTTCCTTAAATTATTTCACAGCAAAACCAAGTAAACTGTGCTTAAAATCTCTAATTACAGTATAAATTCTCAGTTCTAAAACAAAAGGATGTAAGGGTGGTCTTTAATACAGCATTATAAGAGATTGTCACTCTCCCTTTATTTTAGTCCCTTCCAAAACACTGATCTGTCCCAGTTCTACTCATTAATTACAGGTGCTTTCCCATCAAAAGTTGCCCTGAAAGTGTACTCTTAGTGTAGTCTTTATCATGCCAAGGATAACTGCAGTTGTCCCTATGTTTGCTAGCCTCAGGGTGTAAATCAACAAACTGAGTCTGAATTTCAAAATATCAAAGAGAATATCAATAGAAAAGTATATTTTATGAAGTGTTGTTCTTGGGGCTTGCCAAATTAATGTTTGGCAACATTAATAACAACACAAAAAAGGTAGGATTTTTGAGACTTTTTTTTTCTTATTGCTTCTGTAGTTTAATTTTCACTTCATATATGCAGAGAATAATCTTCACTAAAATGCAGTTTGACTCCTTGCTAGTCAAATCATTGATTATATTGCTGGGTTTATAAAATGTGTTTTAATGGAGTATAAACCAGGGCACTGNGAATTCTTCTTCAATGATTAGATGTTTTCTTGTACATTGTTAGGATCATTTAGCCATTCTGACTGTATTTCTCTAGCCATCCGACTGTATCAATGGGTAATATTTAGAAACAAATTCTAAGGATGCCTATCAAAAGATATGATAATGTAGAGAATTTTTGCCACACATGAATCATATTACTGCTCTTTCCGTTGCCATCAGGAAAAAGGTAATTATACATCCTTTGTTTGTGGAACTGCTCCAAAAATTGTGTTGTTGAAGTGGGATATTCTTGTGTTGGGATGACACTCAGGGGAAAAAAAAAAAAAAATGAAGCGGTGAATCCTGGAGGTAGTTGGAGGTAATGGCAAAAGTAGAATGTGGTCCTCTTCTACATAAGATCCTTATAGGAGGAATGTAAGAATAAAAGACAAGTAGAGTT
Organism: Alectura lathami; assembly: GCA_013399715.1. Classification (NCBI taxonomy): domain Eukaryota; kingdom Metazoa; phylum Chordata; class Aves; order Galliformes; family Megapodiidae; genus Alectura; species Alectura lathami. The sequence continues at coordinate 20,094 of VXAV01005237.1, forward strand.
CTCCTGGCTTTGCCAACACATTTAAATGTAAGAATACAAAAGTCAGTGACATGACTTGCATAATACATTATTTCTTGACTAATAAAATGTGGCTCTTGTAAAGTGTATATTAAGAGTAACATGTGTGTGCAGTAACACTAGTAACTGACGGGGTCAATGTCTGAATAGACTGTAGGCCAGATATGTGCTACCCAGCTTTGATTTATGGACCTGACTTGTTATTTCCTAAAGGTTTCATTCCCTAGCATTTACTTTTTATGCTTTCTGTAAGTCTAGTGCCTTTATTTCATCATCCTTCATTTTTTTCATAGCTGCATTTATTATTATTTAATGCTGTAATAGAGCAGAGAAACTGTTTTCAATTGAGCCTGTGCTTTGTGCATGGTGAAAACAGGAAGAAGTAATAGTCATTCCTCTGAAATAGATAATAAGTTATACATTTCTTATAACTTTTGTGATTTAGTCAACGTATTTTATTATACTCTGAGCTGAGTATGAAACGGAATATCTGTAATGTCCCTTGAACTTGTCTAGCCTGGTCTTTCACTGTTTTGTGCAAGAGTTTGAACGCACAAGAACAGTAAACAGTAAATAACAGTGCCTTAACAAGTAAGATCTGAATGAATACGATCAGTTTGCATGCTGCCATCAATAACAACCATTTGTCTCATTCTAAACTAAGTTACTTCAGAGGCAGTCATTTCTCTCCCAGTCAGAGGGGCAGGGGAAGCACAAGATGTACAGGGGCAGCTTTACTTCTCTCTCCTTGCTACATGATGATGATGATTGGCACCATGTGTTAAACTATCAAAGCAGCACGATAAACTACAGATACGGATGCTGAAAGGGCTGACAACTTTGTGTGTCTTTGCAAACAGGTAATTAAGTGAGTATTTAGAGCCTCAAAAGCTCAAGGATGAATAAGCAGCACATCTGTGGGTAGCCAGCCATTTATCTATCACCAAGTACATATACTCTGTCTTAAATTAATTACTTGAAGTGATTTTCTCACAACAGAAAAGGCTATTTGATGCAGTCTGGAAATACTGGATTTTAGCCATTTTAAATATAGTTGTAATTGCTGTTGGAGGGCAAAGAACTGCTTCGCATTTCAAGATCCGTTTTAGTCTGATTTTTGAGACCTTTTGATTTCTTAAGAATGACAGTTATGACTTTTCGTGTGCTTGTGCATATGAAAAATAGATTAGGAGACACCATTAACTGTAATATCTGTTGTTAATTTTGTATGCAGTGCACCTGCATGGCTATGTGAATTACCTACTCAGATGCTTTGTGTTTGAGGATGTATTATGCTGCTACGATATTATGAGTCTGAAGATGTATTATGCTTGGATTAGTTCTGTCAGAATTAATATATGTGAACAAGAACAGAAGAACCTTCTGAACACCAAAGAAAGATGTTTTCATCAGGAATGTTCTGTACAGATTTCCCTTCTGGCTACATAATGACAGTCACCTTTCGAGTTGTTTGTTTGAATTAATACATTTCCATATGCGCACTCAGTAATATCCCTTCTTAATAGCATCAGGCTTCTCGATGAAGGCAGGGGTGTATTACATTATACACCTGAATAACACGTGCACATGCACATAGAGAATGTAACAGGAGTGTAGCGTAGAATGGGAAAAATGGTTGTTATTTGTGCCAGTATGTAAACTGATCGTATTCGTTCGGATCGTACTTGTTCCCAGGTGTGTGTGAATTTGTCTCTTACCTTTCTCAATTTTTAAGTAAATATCAAAGTGCCTAACAAAAGGAACAGGTGACATACAAGGGGGTTGTGAGAACAGCAAATGTGAAGAAGGTTAATTACTTACTAAATGAGACACCTGCTCTGTCCAAGCAGCAGAGAGCAGGAATTCAGTTTACTCACAGCAATATCAGTGCCTTGTAGATTGAGCTGTGTCAAGTTAAAAGAATGAGGAGTTCATTTATTTCAAAATTACAGTTTCTGTATCTTGACAATACAGTTGATAAAGTGCCTCTATGAGCTCGTTTTATGACAGTAGATGAACTATTCTATTTGAAGATCTTGTTTTCTGGAAGAACAAATTAATTTCAAGACCTAAACTCATGTTGGTGTAATTTCAGTAGCCCCAGTGGGAGGTGCCTTTGGACTTTCCATATGGAAGCAGATTTAGCGAGCTTTCATTTGTAACCTTGTTTTGTTTGTACGGCAGTTGACACATGGCTTCTGAGCTGAGAAAATAAAAGTAACTTCAACAAAAATCTGGATTCTTTCTCTCTGTTAATTCTCTTACCATCAGATGAGAGCCTTATGCTGTGATATGTTGTGACTGAACTTTCGCAGGCTCCATGATGATTCAGGGGTCCTCTTAATACAAGCTTGCTGCAAGTAATATTCCATTTACCACAGTGTTGTGACTAACAAAATTTAAGCCTAAATATGTAATTTAGTAAATCCTTTAAAAGGGAGTATTATTGCTGCATTATATCATGGAGTAAATTTGTGTCTTTCTAAACAGATTACAGTTTGTTGAATCATTAGAATAGGACCATACACTGAGAAGTAATCACTGTTTGTGATGCCAAATTATAGTACTTACAGTTCTTGCTAGTTCTAATGTCCAAAGCTATGGTACTTCCATGAAATAAAATTTTTTGAATTGTATCTGACGAATAGAGCTAAAAATCTTTCAGTTAGTGTGTACTGCATGTTTGTCAGCCTGTTTTTGTCTCTTTTTTTCCAGCTAAAAATCTGATGCTTTTACAGATACACATTAGACAGGAAAATGAACGTTTGCCTACAATCGACTTGCCTATACCAAAACAGATAGATAACTATCTGAAACATCAGTGACAAATTGCAGACAAACAGCACTGTCCTGCATTCCTTAAAATCTTCTTGAAGTCAGCAACATATTTCCTTGTTCCTGATACTGTTCCTTCGCATATCCAAAGGCTGTTTTCCCTGCCTGTTTGGGCAATAAAGGTTTAGCCTAGAATAAGGGGTTCAAAAGACACCATCTTACTCAGTACTTGAATGAATGCACCTCAAGATTTACACAAATATAGGTATGGTTTGTGGTTCTTCTAGTTAGTCGCTATTTTGGCTACTTCGTCTGTTCTACTTATGACGTATTTGAGAAGGAGAAGAAAGGAATTGCCCTAGGCTTCCTCCAGAATAAGGAAAGTTTAGATTTAGTATATTGCCACATTTACCCTATCCTTTCATCTTGTTTTAGGATCAGCTCGACTGGGTCCAAGAGAGGGAACATGTGGCTTTCATAAGGAGTAGATGGCTCATTACAATAAGTTTTTTACCATAAGGGTGGTGAAGCACTGGCACAGGTTGCCCAGAGCAGTGGCAGAAGCCCCGTCCCTGGAGACCTTCAAGGTCAGGCTGGACAGGGCTCTGAGCAACCTGATCCAGCTGTAGGTGTCCCTGTGCACTGCAGTTGGACTAGATGGCCTTTAAAGGCCCCTTCCAACTCAAACAATTATACGATTCAATGATTAACATCTTTCTTTTTTTTTTTTGGGGGGTGGGTGTTGTTATTTTCCTGTATGGTGAGGCACTAGTCATCATCCTGTGTTAACAAATGCTTCTACAATTTGACTTACTTTGCAGCTCCATGAACTGGAGCTGCATTTAATCATTGAGAGTAAAAACTATACAACAAGAATTAAGTTGTTTCTAATACATACAGAAGGGTGTGGAATTAGCTTTTCAAAACATCTATATAGGTGGATTGTGAAACTTTCCAGTGTGATCTGTTTTCCGTAGTGCTGAGCTGCCACTGCAACTGTTTTATATGCAGACAGTCACGCTGGTAAGCCTTATTATGCTGCTTGCTAACACAGGCATTTGTTTGGCATTGTGAGTGCATGTTATCAGTTCAGCATTTAATTGTGCTGTAGTAGTAAAATTAAGTTGGCTAATGTGAGACACCATCAAGAAAGGCTTAGTTTGGCTCAGCTAATTAAAAAAAAAAAAAAAACCATCTCTTTGCATCAACAGCTGTGCACATTTTGGGGCACTAGTGCAGCACAGATAGTATTATGGTTTGGGAGGAAGTTGTGTAGAATTGTGAAGGAAATGTACAGCATGACAGCACTGTGTTCTGTGATTTAGTTTTGATTAACTACATTTATGAATATTCCTCTTCAATAACATTTACTGCATACTACAAAATGTATGTTGATCATGAGTTTAGTTTAAAATCTGAAGAAGTTCTGAAGGGGAAAAAACAGAGTAGTGTAGATTCAAAGTATTAACAGCGGTATTATGAAAAAATGCAACAGTTTTACAATAGAAGTCATTGCTTAGAGTGCCTATTTTAGAAAATGAATGCTAAAATAGAAAATCTGTGCATATTTACAATCTATAATATAGATTGTAGGCTAATACACTATAGGCCAATATGCTATACATTACTATACTTTGTCTTTCTAGGCCACAGTGTCAAGAGTTTACAACAAATGTACAAGAATTTCCAGGTGTCTTTACTTATCCTGCAGCACACCTACATCCTCCAAGTAGGGTGCTTCAGAAGTCCACAGCAGTTATTGATTATCTTGCAAAATTCCTGTTAATTTTTTCAAATGGTGGAGGTTTATCAACAAGCTGATTTCTGCATCAGCCTATCTGAACTTGAACTTCAGGTTTGTTAGAAATGTGTCCCCTGATTGGCCTTAGAGATTGAATTTTCGTATGAAACATCTCTATTTGTATACATCCATTTAAATCTTGCAGCATTTACTGAAGCAGTTGCTGTGTAGCTATGTGAACTTCCTGAGTGTAAGGAACAGTAAAATCATTAAGGAGTCTGAGTATTTAATCAGGCATGGGCTGAACTGATTTGGGTTTGTAGCTGTTGGTTTTCAGTTGAGCTTTGTCAGTTGTTGTTTTATTTTAGCTGTTATTTTATCTTGTATTATACAGCTTGCATGGATGCTATAGCCTTGAGGTTTGTCCCGCTCTGCTCCGTGCTGGTGCAGCCTCACCTCAAGCACTGTGTGCACGTTTGGGCACCACAATGTAAGAAGGACATAAAACTGCTAGGATCCAAAGGAGGGCCACAGAGATGGTGAAGGTCTGGAGGGGCAAGGTGTATGGGGAGCAGTGGAGGTCCCTTGGTTTGTTCAGCCCACAGCAGAGGAGGCTGAGGGGAGGCCTCGTGGCAGCCTACAGCTTCCTCACAGGGGAGCGGAGGGGCAGGCGCTGAGCTCTGCTCTCTGGGGACAGCGACAGGGCCCATGGGAATGGCATGGATCTGCGTCAGGGGGGGGTCAGGCTGGGGGTTAGGAAAAGGTTCTGCACCAGAGGGTGGTGGGGATGGCACAGGCTCCCCAGGGCAGTGGGCATGGCCCCAAGCTGCCAGAGCTCACGGAGCATTCGGACACTGCTCTCAGACACAGGGTTTGGGTTTTGGGTGGTGCTGTGTGGGGCCAGGTTTGGACTCAATGATCCTTGTGGGTCCCTTTCATCTCAGGATATTCTGTGATTCTTACCTCTGCCATTAGCACAGTATTCCTCATAAGGCTCAAACCCACCAAAGCTGAAATGGGTGGAAATTTTTTTACAACCCTTCCAAATACGTGCATCTTCCATCTGCAGGTAGAAGAAAAGGTAGAACACACAGGGAACAAACAGCCAGTTGCAATTTTCTTACTCTGTATCTTAAACCACATTACAGTAGTTTCCATATTGGTCTAAGATGAATCAGTGTCCTTACAGAAGGTACATCTTATAGAGATATCTGCTGTGTGATAAACTTTGAAGCTAATAGGATCTGGAGAGAGAGGCAACAATTCCACGCTTGAAGAGAATCTAAGTAGCGTCAGCAGGATAATTGTGGATATTGTCTATTTACCTTGCCTTGTCTGGACAGTGCAAACAGCATACCCAGACAAAATCATTTGCCTCAATTCAACAATTAGCAGTTCCTTGACTTTTAAAAATGCATTGTGCTTTTGGACTAAAATGATTGAAACTCCTGGTTCAATAAGAAAGCATCAGTCTTCATACCCAGGTGTTAAGACTTGTTAGTGCTGGAGCTGCCCTGAAATCAGGTTAATTTTAGAAAACTGGAAAATTTTTACATGGAAAATATCTCCAAGTTGGTAGCACTAATAGCAGGGGGTGCCAACTTGAACAAAGCTGGTAACTTGCAAAGATCTTGTCTTCAGATCTTGTTTTAATTTTTTCTAGAGTCCCTTGGAAGCAGAAGACAAAGACAATCTGTTCTGTGCTCAGCATGCACCGCACCTGGAAAGAGCACTGTCACCTTATGGCCAGCATGGCTTGCTGCACTCCAGTCCGGTCGAATGTGCCAGAAAAGATTCTCGGAACGCATCTAGCGCATCCAACTCAAACTCAAGTGTCAGAACTTCAAGCACACCAAGAAAACACTCTGGAGTTTCAAGCCGTTGCTCCTCTGATAGTTTTGTGAGCGTCAGTCGTTCTCAGAGGCGTCAAGAAAGCAGCTCCAAAATATACAGTGGGGATCTTCTGGACAGGCACTCAGAACTATTCACTGGTAGTCGAAAACCTTTTACTCCACGCACCTTGATATCAGATGCTAAATCTGCCCTGTTGGAGTATAGGTATTACACTGCTGCTCGAAGGAAAAGGAAAAATCACTACAAGCGGCGTGTGGAAGCTGAAACGCAGACTGATTTGACCAGGTACAGAGATAAAAACTTTGTCTTGAAACTGTGGAATTTAGCTGTTACCATACCTGTATCTTGATAAAAGTAAAAAATTCTGCTCCCATTTACATATGTATAAAGTCAGAATAATTATTTTGAAATTATTTTAGATATGCCTTAGCAAAAGCTAGAAAAGAATGTAATTTTCTTTTTTTTTTTTTCCTCTTTTCACTGGCGTATTCTGTTGTCTTCTCTCTGGAGCAACTCGTTTCATGTACACACATGGGATATGAAGTGCCACTAATTCCAAACTGTGGGATCTCACATGTGCTGGGGATCGTCTCTCCTCTCTTTTCTCCTTCTCTCTGGTGTATATTTGTGCTTTCTGTCTTCTAAAGAATTAACCACTATAAGCATGCAGGTCTTCCCCAGTGTTGCCCCTGTAGTCTCATCCTTTCCAATTCAATAATTAATACCACCAGCAAGGAAACTTTTTTTTTTTCCTTTACTCTTGAATGCAATTCTTCATTGGCTTTTTATAATTTTATTTTAAATGCGTTAAGATATATCCTATATGAAATACTTTATACTAAAAGTATTACTTTACTAAAGTATTACTTTATACTAATGTCCTTCTCTTGCATTGAACTCCTGCTTAGCCAATTAAAGTTTTGATTTAGTTTTGTTATTACTGTCACTACTTCCTAAAGATAAATTAATTACTTAGACATGCCTTAGTACCTGCACGTCTAACTTTTTGTTAGCACAAAGCAGGAATATCTTAAAACTGGAATTAATATAACTTCTGATCTGTATTGCAAATAATGATTTTCTGGTGGTGGGTCACGTGGATCCTGCTGCTGCTGTATAGGATCATCTGCATTCTCACTTCTGAGCAATTATTGTGGATATTTTATCGATCCCTTGTAAATATGCAGACAAATAATGGATTTGGATCACCTCTGTATGGCCAGTGTAGCGTTCAAAATTAACTATACATTACATTTATTATGTGAATAGAAGTCTGGCAGAATTTTTCTAAGCTGACCAAGACATTTTAGTACTAGGTCCCTTTCACATTCATGGGTACCGGATGTCTGAATTTCCACAGTGGGTGACACTGGTATTTTCATCCTGCTTATTTTGGAAGTAGTCTTCATAGAAATCTAACACTTCTCTAAATTTTGTAGCTTTCCAACTACAGACAAAGGATCTGAGAGAAAAGTTAAGACTGAACAGCAGAAGATGACACTGCAGGTAATACCTGCACCCTTTTCCCACACCCTTCACCATCATTTTGGAGTATATAATTAATCTCTGCCACAGCAGTATCCACCTGAATAAGGTTTCATTTTATTTGTTTTCTTAAGATGGATTAGTTAGATGGAGGAGAGGGAGTTTCAGAGGAATGATCAGAAATGGTATGGAGAAATACTGAGGTGTTTGAAGAGTGCTTAGAATATTAAAATCATTTTGAAAGGGTTTTTTCCTCACACAGTTTTACAAGGGCACTAACATGCTTAATTATCTGTTAATAATATAATATTGCATAAATAATTGGTACATTTCTTATCAGCAGAAGTTGCTGCCTGTGTTACAAGGATCTTTTATTTTTATTTTTATTTTTTACATTAGTTAACATATACATACAGCCTTGGATGGAAGAACTGGAACCAAGGAATCCCATCCTCTAAAGAAACAACCAAACCTGCAGGCAGGGATGCTTTCCTTGCTATTAAGAAAAACTTAAATGATTTTTCAGAAGGCTTCACTTCAGTTCCAAGAACTGATTTCAGTTCACAACTGTTATACCTGATTTTTCCTTTGTCTATTTATAAAAGTGACAACAGTAAGTCACGAAGCTTTACAGCAGCCTTTTCAGAGTGTTAGCATTTAAAACGCAGGCAGTCAGCAAATTATCTTCCATCAGTTTTGTATAAGCAGCTCAAGAGATGTGATTTAGAAACCCAAAGTTTCTCAGAGAAGACATAAAATTTACAGGACTGCTTAATCACAGTCATTAGGTTATTAGTTACTAGGTAAAATTTGCTGTGTATTTTCATTGGTAATAAAGTCTTTATTTCTGTGTTCTAGGCTGACAATAAAAGATACGATGTGGATGAGCCTGAGAGAGGAGTAGCTGCTTTTCCATATTCCTTTCTAAGGTAAATCTGGTTCTTCCTGATTTACAGCAGGAAGAAATTCTTGAAGCATTCCCTCTTGCTTTCTGTACTGCTGCTTCTTAGGCCAATAAGCCATCACTGTCATGTCTAAGTTTCTTTTTACAGAATTTGTTTGCTTTAGATCAATGGCCTTTTCCAACTCAAAATTCAGTTTTCTTATGATGAAGTTCCACTGTAAAGCCAGTTAAGAATGAGACTTCTGAATTACATGATTTTTTTTTTGTCAGGAGTGAGACTGATTGGAAGTTGTTAGAACTTTAGTTCTGAACATAAATGTGAGCTTACAAACCACGTATTGAATATACAGTTCTTCAATGCGGCATTGGTGTGCCTTTCAGGAAGGTGGGTCTCCAGCCATCCTGCCTTCTGAATCTAAGAGGGGCCAGAGTTGCAGACCAGAGGCATTTTCCACATCTTTTTTTTTTTTTTGAAACAGTAACACTGAACATGAGAATATTGTCTGAAATACAAGAACAGCGATGACAATCAAGCCCTGGGCCAAGGGCTCCCAGCTGATTGTCCTTACAGCCAGCTCAGAATCATGCTTTACTGCTGATTTGCTCTCTGGCCTTTCCATAGGAACCTGATGGTTTAGGTTTCTTACTATCAGTGTAACAGCTGTTATTTAATAAAAATAAAAATCTCAGATGCTTTTAATCCTTTGTTGCATGAGGCATTCAGGTATTAAGTTACTTAGGACTATAAACTCCATTCTTTAGTTGAGGATCTGCAGACTCTATGTGGTGTATTTAAGATGCATCTGTCAGAGCATCAGGTCTCTGCAGACCTGTGCCAAAGATTAGCACGTGGACTTTCATCCTCCCTTTTTCCTCTTTGTGCAGTCCTGTCTTCTTCATTTGTACGTCAGCACCTGGTGACACTGCTTTTGTCCAGTGCAATTTGTGTGCTATGTGCTCAGGCTCTTCATGTACCTGGGTGTGATGTTTTGTACAGTACAGCAGAGTCACTGGGTACTCCTGAAAACTACTGGGTGGCAAAGAGCACAGCGAGCCTGACCCGATTCAGTAGCAAATCATGTTATGCTAAAAGCACTTTTTATGGTTAGTGGGCTTCTGTAAAGAACCTGAAGTAACGCTGAGTTCTTTCTGAGGTATCAGAGCACTGCATCCAGTAAAGTGTTGTCACACTCTTCAACTGTAGTGCTTCAGGCTTCAAGGTAGGCAGTGAATTTTGCTGTTGGAGCAGGGTTTAAGAATTTTGGTTTGTTGTTTTATTTTTCCTCCAAGAAGGAGCAGAATAATGGCAGGGGATGGCTCCAGAAGAGAGTGAGATGCAAGGTACTAGACAGGGCTCTCATAATGTTGCTCTCTGCTGTTTCTTACCCTCTGATTTTCTGATTAGAGAGACATCGCTGTACCCTGAGCAGCCTTCAGCAAGGACAAATATCGAGGCTGAGTAAGTGTATTTACACCATTTTTCTGCAAGTGTGCAACAATAAACTAGAAACCCTTAACACTGCTGAACTTGAAACAATAAATAAGGACTCAGAATAAACTGTTGTTCACAGTCTACAGTAAAAGTGACATGGATATATGAATTGTTATATAATAGTTAACTTCCATGTAGATCCAAAAGTGAAGAAAATTGACTCTGCCTTTGGAAGACATATTGTTATTATCCAGTGGCTGCACTTGAAATGTTTGCAGTTCTTTTTTGGACTAAAATCTGTCTGAAGCAAACATTAGTGAGATAAAATGTCAAGTTGAGGGGGCATTCTTACCAAATTTCTGCTCTGAAATTTGATGAGAATTAGAAGAGGTTTGAATTATATTCAGAAAGAATTCCAGTGCTTTCTCGTGTGACCTCAGGAAAGTTGTTTTAATTTCCTTGTGCTTGAGATAGGCTTGACTAACTGTAAGGATGTCATACAGGTCATCTCTAGTTATCTTTCCTCCTTGGCTATAGAGGGAACCAAAATGATGATCTTCAGACTGGACGGCAACTTGTACGTAATCGTGCAGGATCTATCCCATTTGATATTTTCTGTTTAGTAAAACTGGAGGATGATTCTATAGAGCTTGATTGGATGGATCCTTTAGGATATTTAGAAAGTTGCTATGGAAGAGAAACAACACTGTGAAACAACATTTCTTTTGTTTGGGGGGGGGCGTTGGGGGGGTAGCAAGGAGAGGGTTCAGAGGGAAGTTGTTTTCCAAACAGAACTTAAGTTTTGATGAGCCCCCTCAGCTAGAGGGACTGACATCAACAAGGCTTTAAGAGGTATTCAAAAATAAAAGAATAAAAGAATTGCAGTCAAGGAGGTGAAAGTCACATCCCACACTAACAAGGATTTGGAACATCAAGAAGCTGTCATTTGAAAGGAATGGATGCTTCCAGTAAGCACACGGTTTTCTGAGTTCCCACCGAGGACTAGCGCTTCTAAGCTGCAGTCAGATTCTCAAGAAGCTCCTTTGGAAGCCTCTTATTTGCAGCACCAGGCTGCAGTCTTACCCGTCTTCCCAGTTAGCACTCCTTTCTTTGTGAGTGCACAGCATGTTGTGAATGCTTTCCAATCTTTGTCTGTTTCCTCACTCAGGATCTCACTGCTAATTCATACCACAACAGAAATGCAGCATACATATGAAACACCACAGTGATTTTTTTAGTACTTTTCAATTTGAGTTGAGGGCTGTGTGTCCTGGTAGCATGATCTTTTGGAAAAGTGGCAGCTGTTGCCAAGAACTGTATGATGTTCTCTAATGATATTTCCATAAAGGTAATTGTACCCACCGTGCTGTCTGATAGGTGTCTGTGTTTGTAAACGTTTAACACTGGGCTTTCTGTTCTTCCTCCAGAGAAGATGACCTTCAATATTTAACTTTCATTGAAGATGTAACAAATGAAATTCTTAACCTTGGGCTGTTTTCTAACAGGTGGGTTATGGTTGTTTACAAATCTTCAGCTCTATGTCAGTAAACATCTCATTGCCTTAAAAAAAAAAAAAAAATCTAAGTACCTAGTTACCCCTTGCTCTTGTTTTCTTTTCTTGCTTTATATAAGAACAGGGGACTGGGAGTGACCTTCTGGTCATCTACTGCAGTCTGCTGCCAGGTAACATGAGATGCAGCCTCTGTTAAAAGCTGGCCTGGAACCCTTTGTGGGATAATGCAAGATCTGTTCTGTTAATACACCAAGTTATTATCTTTGACAGAATACTTCCTCCACCGCCTTTCTGTCCTTGTTCCTGTTCCAGTATGAATTCAGCTTTCAGCATGGGTTGTAAGGATTACATGCTGTTCCAGATAAGGATTCACCAGTTACTAAATCCTATTTTTTAAATAATTAAACAATAAGTTATTATTCAATCCCTGGATTGGAGTAGTACTCCCAAATTCTTTACTTACCTGTTGTTTCTGATAAAGAACTCTCTTATTAGTTAGACAGTAAAATAAATCCAAAAATTACCTCTGAGAAATTCCAAGAGCAGTCTCCCTCTGCTTCTTTTTCACACTAAAGTTGTCTTCTCTTAAAACCTTTCCTACACTTAATTCCTTTTTTCTTTTTTTATAATTTCTCATGTAAGATAGATTAAATCCACCTGGCCTTAAGGAAAACTGTTCATGTGACTGTGAACTGTAGTTGTCAGGAACACTTCCACTGCTGAAATTTTCCCTTACCTGTCTCCATTGCTTAAGCAATGCAGAAATGTGCTCAGGGCTGAGGAATTGTCTCTGTTTTGTTTTGTTTTGTTTTGTGTTTTTTTTTTTTTCTGAACCTGAATTTTATTCCTTCCTTTTATTTATGCTGTGTATGTCAGCTGCTGTGGTGCACCTTGCCGATTTGGGATGCTTCAGCAGGCCAGTAGTAGAAGCACCCCAGGACTGTTGGTTTCTCCTGCTGTGTAGTTCCAACAGAGCAAAACTGCCCAGAGCTGTGGTACAAATGCTTATCATCAGCAGACCCAGCAGGGTCTGGCTACTGAGCACTGAGACCAGGGGGATTCAGGGTCCAGGTAGCCCTCTTTGTCTCAGAGAATAATTAAAACAATCTTACAGGTCCCATTCAACTAAAAAATGAGAATCAAGAACTAGGGTCATTAATTTATATAGATTTCTTAAAACATGGTTTTGTTCCCGTTCAATGGTTTAATTTATTTATTTATTTATTTTAAATTTATAGAGTTCTGGAACAATTGTTTGAGTGTCATATCCAAGAAAATAAGTACCATTTGGATGAGGTAGGTACTGCCTCTGCAACATTGTCACTTTCTGTATTTGACTTCGGTGATGTTTCCAATGCCCAGTGGAAGGTACTGGTATATTTGCTTGTATGCATAATGAGAATAGGCAGTGGGGAGCTTCTTTCTCTATAAATGAGAGATTTGCAGACTCCTGGTCTGCCACGAGTCAGGCACAGTCACAAAAAAAGTGACAACAGGCAACCCATTTTGGTGACACTTGCAGTGTAAATTGCAAGCAGCCTCTGTTTTTTTTTTTGTGCGTGCCAGAATAAAGCCCTGAGTTCAGGGCAGGTGGGTTCTGTGGGCCGGGCTAGGTGTGACCCCTTTCTTCCTTCACACCCTAGAGCAAAATGCGGCACCTGTTGGACGTGCTGAAAGCAGACCTCGGCTGCAGCCCAGGAAGCGGTGCTGAGCGAATCCCTGCAGGCTGGGAAGCCTCTGACTCACTGGATCTGGATGAGTTTAACGTGATGGAACAGCTGGAGTTTACCAGTAAGAGTCAGGGGCAAAGAAAAGCTACACAAAGTGAAGAATTTTTGGATTTATTATTAAAGGATTCAAACACGTGTGGACTGCTGCTATGCAGTGAAAATTCAAAGGAGATAGAGAGCAAGGGAGACTTTTCAGGAGATGTTGATGAAGTGATGAATGTTGAGCCAGAGTCTCGCTCTTGTGTGAAATCTGAAGACCCAGACACTTCACTCTCACGTGAGGCAACTTTAGACTTGATTACTTGTGACAGTGATTTGGAAGCCAACAAGGAACTTGATGATCTTGAGGAAAACTTTGCAGAGGTCCTTCAGATCTCACATGACCACTCATAACAGTAGGCAAAATTTAGCTGTTAGCTTCATTCCCATTTATCTTTGTAGAGAACTGCCATTCGCTAAATAAAGAGTAAATAACAGAAATACTGAAGATACAACAAATCAACATGCAGCTGAAGCCTCTCTGGTTGGTATTAATCACAAATTAGTGGGCATTTCTGTACTAATATAGACTGTAAAGGGTAAAGTGTCAGTTATAAAAATTATTTGCATAATTTGTCTATAATTTTATAACCCAGAACTAACTTTTGAGAATATTAGATGTCTATTTTTAGAAAGCTGTATAGTAAGTTATGAAATATTTATTATTTTATTTATAACAAATAAATTAATTGATGACATTTCTAATGCAGTGGTGCTCCATGCTGTAAAGATCCAAGATTCTTGTAGCTTGCAAGAAGGATTCAATTTACCCACATCAAAATACGGTGTATTACATACTGCAGAACTGTTTGTCCACGCTGGAAGGAGGCAGCGTTTTCTCCTTTCTTAGCATTCAGACCATTGATGTTAAATCCCACTGGGGCATGAAGTTCTTACAGGCTACTTTTTTCCTTTCACAGTACCTGTAGAACACTACAAACACGCCATTTCCTTGCATTACCTTGGACAAAATAAGGCACGAGTGTGGATGGTCAACTTCCCAAACATAAGCATTTCTTTTTGATGCTGCTAGATGATCATACCTTCTTCCTCCATCAAATATGAACTGAATGCTTATTCCTGTGCCAGCAGGTATCGGAAGCCATCTTCTTACTGGTTGCTTAACCCCATCAGCTTTCCTGCCAGAAAAGGACATATATCTATCTGCTGCATATGGCAGCTCTGGAGCTTGTTTGTTCTATTCACGGCCGTTGAGCTACTTAGTCCTAGCTGTCCATGATTTAGCTGCTGTTTCTGGAAGGTGAAGACTGAAACAATTTTCAAAATGCATAACACTAAAATACACAGTCCTATTTCCTGCAGTGGTGGCAGCCCTGGCACAGCATTCTGCAGGGAGTTTTGGTCTTGAAAAAATACTGAGTTGGACTCAATGACTAGGACTATCTGGTAGAAGAGTCGCATCAGGCATCTCACACAGCAAATGGAGGAAAGGTGATTATTTTTGATTTAAAGTTTAAATTAACATATACATTGCACAACATCAGCTGAGAGTTCTTGACCTAATCAGGGTACAGTTATTACCTGGCATTCATGTTACTGCAGAATGAGCTCAGGAAATAGTATTGTCTTGCTGCATTGGAGGAAATGCAAGAAACCTTAGGAACCTGAGGAACTGGATAGAGCTTGTCCCCAAATCCATCTTAAGGTTGGTCTTAATCTGCTTCCACCAAGGACAAACCTAAATGGTAGAGTTCATCTGCTGGCACACACAGCTGTTAGCAGCTGCCTCCCCTGTGGCTCAAGAGTGTCTACAAAAGGCTTAAAAATTTGTAAGCTCAGGGACCGACTGCAGTGTGCTAAAAGCAGCTTCAATAGACCACTGCGTCACTCGTGAAGCATGAACTTTTTTGGGAAAAAATCTCAAATCTTAAAAAAGATAAACAAAAGCACAGGCACCAGCATTGCAGTGCAGTAGGTGATTTAAAAAAAAAAAAAAAAAAAAAAAGAAAAGGCACTTTCCTGGCTGTCTTGGCCATAACAGTAGATCACACTTGTTGACAGTGACAGCAGAGCGTGCTGTATTTTAGCCGTGTACGTGTGGCTGAGCAGATGGGCACTAACCTTTCATCTGCCGTGCTCAGCCGGCTGCCTTCTAAGTCTGGCCAGCAGCATGAGAGCCCCGGCTCACTGGAAAGCAGGGAAGATAACGTCAGGGTTTTGCCTCCCGCCCATCAGAGCTTGTCTCACTGGAAAGACACACACCCACTGGTCTGACTCAGTATGGGGACGGCTTGTCCCTCAGCACAAGTGACTGGAACCCTTCTCCCATCCCCAGAGCAATTCCCTTTATCTTCCTTACCCCACAGAAGTGCAGGGTGGGATGCACCTAGGGAACTGTTTCTTGTGTTTTATGAACAACACAGAGTGGCTGAGTCTGGTGGCTACAAGTACAGCTGTAGAACTAAAGAACATAGCCACCCCCAGGGCAAAGCCTCTGCTCTTCAGCCATGACTGCGCTGGCTCCTGGGGCCCTCCCTTCTCACTTCTCCAACCTTGGTCAGTAACGGATTTAAATTTTTTTCCTATCACTGCATTGTGTAACTTGGGTTATAAAAAGGATCACTCAGCAAACTTTGGCTTGTGGTCAACATGAGTCTGATTAAATATTAATCACATTTCACATTAAAATTCTGCAAATTACAGCATAGCAGTGAAAGTGGTCATGAGTTCAGCACACAGAAAGGTGCAAATAATGTCACAGTCATTTCCTGCAGTATGAGTAACGTGAAAATAAACAAAAACAGTTCCTTGACCATGTTTCCTGTTGATGAGCTGTCTGAACATCAGTGACGCTTTATCTGGGTAGGCAGTAGTTAAAGGAGTAAATAAGTTAATTGAAACTTACCTTTAACAAAGAAAGCATCTGTCTGCCTAAACCATAATTACAAAAATTTCCTGAATGCTGAGTGAAATACCCAGTAACAAGCCACAAGGTCACCCACTCTGATACCCGAGCAGCTGGAGTAGTCAGCCCAGGTGAGGGAACTGGTTTCTTCTTGTACAGCCACTCCCACCAGATAGCGGGGAAAAAATGCTCTAGGTAAACATTATCAATAGGAGATCAATTAGCTTATCAGAACTATAGATCCAAAAGTAAATTCAGGCTATCCAGGGCTTAAAATTTTCTCTTTTTGATTCACATTTACTGTAGGTGGTGCTTCAAACATAAGTTGTTTAAGCAAGTTGATACAGGAGCCAGACCCACATCGCCGATAAGACTAATCCACTGTGCAAGCTTTGTTTTTTCACTTCAGTTTTGGGGTTATTTAGGGAAAAAAAAAAATGGGGGGGGGGGAGAGCGAGGGGATTGAAACAACATGATTTTTATCTCATCCCCTCGAGTTTCCTTTCTGATGATATACTCAGGCATATGCCCTAGCAGAACGAGGTAGTCTCACCACCACTACAAATCCCAGTGCTTTGGCAGTAATGAACTGTTAGTAGCAGACAGCTGCTGTCATCTACAATACAAAGACTTCCTTCTACCCAGAGTCATGCGTAAAGACACCAGTGCCTACTTCAAATGACCAGAACCCCACTATTGTTACTTTGCTCCCTAACAAAGCAGTCTCTTTACAGCCTACAGTTTTGTCATCAATGGTCTTGTTTTCAAAGGTAGGATTCTGTTTGTTTACAAGGCAAAGAGGGGCTTTTGGTCATTTGAAACAAAGAGTCATGTGATGAAAGAAAAAGGTGTTGAGTGTCTTAGTGTTACCTAGAAAACAAAAAGAAAAACATGCAAGCAAAACCCAAACTGCCATATCATCCCTGATCAACACCGTGTCTAAGACACCTACACGTTTCATTTAGGCTTAGGCAGAACAACCCCAGGATACACAGGCCTGCTCTCACCAGGCAACCCCTGGTGTCGATGCAATTACAGGGAACAGAACAGCAACCAGTGATTTAAATAAAAGCAGTTTCTCACTCCAAAATAACCAAACCAGATACTCAACCAGCAGTCTAGTCTTCCTGTTCTCTTTATCGAAAGCAAAATCTGCTTCATTCAGAAACATTCCTCATCGGTTTCCATTCCCAGTGGCAAAGCAATCGATGTGCAAACAGGTGAGTGGCAAACTGATCTGCTGCACCAGCCGCTGCACATCGCTTGGGTCACAACCAGTCGGGATCCAGTTTCAAAGCCTGTAAGAGGATCTTGGGCCAGCGGAAGCTGAACATGTCACGGGGAGAATGCATCGCTGGGAAGAGAAAGAAGCAGCAGCAGTTGTCACTTGCATGGCACTCAACCACCTAAATGAAAGCCTGCGAGGACTTCAGGATGTCAGGCAGTCCAAGGGTAGCCACAAGAGAAGTTAATTCAAGTGAAGGGAACCAAAATTAACAATGCTGTGTCTACTGTGCACAGGGCTTCCCGCTCCCTGTAGAAAGCCTCCAGAGTAGCTCAGCTCTCTCTTCATGCCTCATAGAGGAACTGATCTCTTTAACCCACCCCCTAAGCTCATTTCAGCAGAGGGTGAAGGACAGGAGGAGTGCAGGACACCAAGGTGGCAACACACAGATGTGACAGTTGCACTCATCTTGTAAACTGTTGGACTGGCCTGCAAAAGCCCCAGGGATGCTGGAGTCTCATATGGCACCATCGGGCGTGAGCAAGGATTTCTGTGCAGGAGTTGCTCCTGTTGCAGGCTCAGCACTCACAGTCCCCCGCGCAGTCGTTGCAGCCCTGTCACATTGGTGGAATGAAATTAGACCTTGAGAAGGGCAAGTAAAGGCTAAATAAATGGAGTGGGGGGTGCCTGAAACTCGAGAAACTCACACACAGCCTCAGCCTGGCAGGCCACGCAGCTATGCCGCCCCATTCTCACAGAGGACGGGCAGCGTGATCTGCAGCACGAGGTGCAGAGCTCTCTGCAGTTATCCCAAGAATTCAGCAGGCCTGTAGGACTCCCCTTACAGTATCCGTGCGAGGCTGCAGCATACCTTACATCTTGCAGCAGCCAGCAGCCAATTCCAGGAGATGAAAAGCAGAACTATGAGGTGACCCCCACCTCGTCCCAGCTATCTGGTTCTCTCACAGGCATGCTCGCACACCAAATAACAAACCAAGCAACGTGTCAAAGGCCATCAGCTCTCCTGTCAGCCTGAGAATTCCTCACAGGACCTCTGAGGAGTGGCCTCTCCAGCCATAAATTCAGCTGGGAGGCATTTGGCACCCTGCTTTTCTGATGTTTGACACAAGCAAGACCACAGATGATACGGATAGCACAGGTTTGGGAGCTGGCTCCGAGGCTTCCCAAATGCTGGGCACAACCATCTCAGATAACAGTGGATTGTGAGAGAAAGACAGCAGAGCTCAACCTCTCATCTCAGTTTTCCTTTCCCTAAAACTGAATGCACATGGTGGGCCCTCCCCTCCAGCCCTGAGCGTCTTCAGCCTTGCACAAGGGCTTTCAGCTTACGTCTTTCAGGGGTCTCCTCTGGGACTTTCTATGGCATGCATTTTCTTCACGGCTCTTCCTCTTCAATATTTGAGCTTCCTAGAGCCTCTGCTTGGTTCCTGTCACATCACAATCAGATCACCCCAAAGGGTTCTTGGGCACAGCCCCTTCACAACCAGCTCCAGAACCCTTACCCTAAGCAGCAATGGAGAGATGAGGGACTCCGCTGCCACCATAGGCACCCGTGATGCAGTCTCTAGCACGTTCCAATCACAGAGCTATGAGACAAGTCAAGAACAGGCCATCTCATAAAGCTACCTTCACAGGTATCAGGACAATTTTGCCAGTAATATTGGTGCAGTATTTCCAGCTTCTTTCCACAGAGAATGTAAATTAGCCTCAGTTCTGCTTAAATGCCAGCATTGGGCAGGGGAAAAGGCTGACCTTTGGTCCTGAAAACTTTGTGTCCAGAGCACTTTATCTCCAGCTTGATGGCATAAATGCACTGAAAGCACTAGATTCACCTTGGCAGCTCTCCTCACACCAGAGCACTAAGGATAAATTTTGCTCTTAATGCAGGAGATGCACACAGTCAGCACATCTTGGGCAGGCTGTTTGCTTGCAGCCCAATACCTGCTGTTTGCAGTCCTATCACTCTGCTGTTTGAGATGGCTGTGCACCAGCTCCTTCTGCCCTTTAAAGGCTAAGAGGAACTTGGGGGAAAAAAAAAAAAAAAAAAAAAAGACAAATCCTTCATCAGTCATCTAAGCTTGCTTCTATTTTGCTAAACAATTGTGTTCTCCTCCTCTTTCCTAATTACATTTTGAGCCTGAGTATTAACGTAATGCAGCATTTCCCCTCTCCTTATGAAGGGGGAAACAGATGTCCTCATTTGGACAGGGTGTTGCTACTTCTTTTAAAGCCAGAAATTATCCCCAAAGAAAATCCAGTCCAATTTACTGATTATTGTAGCTGGCCTACCTCTGCAAGGGAGCTTTCAGGAGTACTAGAACAAGGAAATAAAAGCGTATTTATAGCATGTCAGTGAAAGGATGGGTCTCCCTTAAACAGGAAAGCAGAGGCAGTACGGTTCCCTAAGATTTACTGTTTCAAATTAAATAGCTTCCCCAGGTTCAGGGAGAGAAATAAATACTTGGTGACTGATGAAATTTAAAGTGATGGAGACCTACAGCTCCTGGTTTTCAGGAAACAACCAGTATCTCTGAAATACAGAGCGAGCTATTTCTGGAGGCTAGAGACAGTCAGCCGAGAACAAATGAAATTATTTCTATATTGCTATAGTGCAGGGAACTCACATAAATCCTGGTAAATCTGCTAAAATGATATATTAAACATTATCAAGCTAAAAGCAAACTGTCTTCAACCTTTCTGAAGTTTTTTTTGCTGAAGGTTTTGACAATGGAAAGACATTTTCAGCCTTCATCAGTCATGAACAGCACGGTATGCAGACAGAAGACATCAGATGCACATATGCACACACCGAAGCATGCAGTTCCTTCAAATCAGTGATTATCAGTATTAACCAGGCTTGACAGGGGCTTTCTTCATAGGTACTTAACACCAGTGAAAATTCTTCATCTGCCTGTGGGTCTGATAATTACGGGCCTGTTCATGGAAGGATTTGATGTCCTTCTAAATTTACCTAAGGTACATGATTGTCATTTTAGAAATGGCTAATAATAATAATCTGAACTAAGAACTAAGATTGAGAAACCTCATCTGCAAGCCTTCAGTGTCATTCCTGGTTGTTCTGTTTAATACAGGAGATGCCTTAAATCCATGGGATAAGCAGGGCAGTAATTAATACTGGCTTGGTATGTTGGGGATGGCCAATGTTTGGCTTAAATTTAGGCATGTGACTGAAGGATTGTCATGCAGATCTTTGGGAGATTTGGTGATTAATTATAAATGGGACAGAATTTTTCTAAGCTCTACTCTTTCTGGCTCCCACATCTGTGCTGTGTCCTTTTGCACACAGAGAGTGCAAGAACAGACACGTGCCCTGAAGTCCTTGCTTCAGAAAAGCTCCCAAAGGATGCCATGAACTCAAAGCTGTTTCGCAATAAAATAGTCCCAGGCTCACCCATTTTCTACTTACTCTTGTTTTTTCTTCAAATTAATGAGGCTAGTTCCAAGCAATTGTTATAATGACAGAACTAGCCTTTAACTATCAGAACAAGTGTTTCCCTGAGTATTACATTCCCCTGGAACCACAACACTGCTGTCACCCAAATGCAAGGGCTGACTGCAGAAGGTTCACCTTGCCCAGGGAGCCAGCCTGAGTCAGTGGGACCTACAGCACGGTACCTCCCTTAGCTCAGAGCTGGTGAGCATCCATCTGTCATCCAGTGCTCACTCAGCTCCAGCTCTCCTGCAACTGCTTTCTTCTTTTGGTACCTGCATCCCAGTCCCAGCATACTCACGAACAGTGACCATCCCCCAGCAGATCTCTGGCTGCTGCCGGTGAAATGGCAACTCCTTTCTGCAGCACCATGCAGCTACTGTCTTCACACAGAATCCAGCCTTCCAGGGGATGACCAGAATAACAGTGGAAGAGAGAAAACACACAGTTATATGCTGTCTTTGACACCTTAGGGAAAAGGCGTGGACATAAAATAAATAAATAAACAGGGAAAAAAAACCTCTGTATCCTAAACAGAGGAACAAGGAACCGTCACATGTAAAGCTCCCAGCTAGCATCACTGAGTTTCACGTGATCTTCATCTGTCTGCAGCCATTCCAGACGTAAACAGCAAGCTGCTCTTCTGATTTTGAATCCATGCCAAAAAAGAGTGCTTTGCCCACACTGAACATTGAACAGAACATTCCCCAGGATCTGGAGACTGATCAGACAGTTATGTGGACAGCTGGTACGTTATCTTACCTGAAGCACTTTAATGCCACCAAACTGAGCCTACCTGGAAGACAAATCTTAATCAAAAGCCCGGTGTTTCCTCATGCAGCTAATTAGGCAGTGCATGTGGAGGTCAGCAGGGACAGTGGACTTGCAATTGTCCAGTCTGCAACTGCAGTGTCCAGCATGCAGTTCACCCTTCATGATGTGCCTTTGCACCACCTCCCTTTTTGACTAACACCAATGACAAAATGAAGAGAACTTCAGCGTTAGGCACTGGCGGCAGCTCCGATGATACTCAGCGAGCATTCCATCGCCCTTCTCTTCTCACATGCTTTTGGAAAGGGTTTTTCAACTTCTGAAACCTCTGCATAAAGGTGACAGGAAATGGAATATTCAATACTCAAAATGTCTTTAGAAAATGCAAACGATAATAAAAAATGATGATAAGGAAGCAATCACAAGACCTTCCTGCCATAAAGGTGAGAGTAGTTAGTATTTGACAGTGGAAGTTTTACCTTCAAATCGAGATGCAGGGCAGTACCTACAGAGCTTTAAGAGAAGGATTACGTCTTTGTGCACAGAAGGTCAAGTTCCAGACCAGGACCACACATTTAAATTAAGTTCACTGATTATTCTTTTAATAATGGAACAATAAAAACTCACAGTTGCTTCAAATATTTATTTTCATGGCAAAAATAGACTATAATATATTCATTTCACATATATTACATTCAGTAATACAAGCTTTTCTGTCTATGAAACACAATTTGTACATTGTTTTACAAACCAATTTCAGTTTTACAAGAATTAAAGCTGTTTTGATTATACATTTTTACAGTATTGGTGGCAAGACAGCAAAAACAGACGTGTTAACCACTAGCCTAGTACTACAAAATAATACTTGAAAACTCATGTTGCTACTGTTTAAATGAAGTCCCATTTAAATCCTTGCATACTGGCTCAAAAGAAAATGGAAGAAAACAGAGCCAGATCCTGCATTCCTCTGACATTGAGTGCTCAGCCCTACAAAACTGCTGAAAGGACTTCATACGCCAACTTGCTTTAACCGAATGAAGAGATTTCAGCAATGTGCAGGAGGGTACACACTCACTGATCTGCAAGCTAAAGTCTCTAAAATGCCTGTCCGAGTCTCCCCAGATCAGCCAAAGAAAACAGGTACTTGGGGGATTTCCAAGGAACATAAGAAGGTATCTATAAAGAGACAGCATATACACCTTGTCTGCCGGAATCATCCAGGATAAGCACGGTGACAGACCGGAGGATTTTACATGCTGGCTTCCTATCACCTTTCCTACCATTCTAAAAATCAATGGTGTTTGCAAAGTCATGTAATACTGTAAAATCTCCTAATTTAACTGAAATATTTCCAAATGGAAAAACAGCATTTGAATTCCCTTTATAAAAGTTAGGCGCCTTCAGAAAGTGTGCTTATAAAAATTTGGTAGTTTTGATGCCGCCTACCTGAAACAAAATTAACTTGTGGTACCTATGGGCTTGCTCTCTACCCGCCACACGCTGGATCTGTTGTAAACTCTGCTCGTTAGATTCTTTGCACTGATTTCTGTCTTCATTCCCCAGTTAGAGCTGAAAAATGGAACGGATACACTGGAGGTTATCCTTCACCACGAAATGCAGCATCGTGTGGAAAACAGCAAAGAAGAGAATCAAAGGCCATTTAGCAACTGTGTTTTGAAATGTGCAGAGAAAGGAAGATTTTTTTTTTCAGTCCCTGTAGACCTTAAAGTGACATATGCCATGCCAGCAAAACGCACCAAGTTAGCTGGTCCCCAACAGGATCTTAGGAAGAAATCTTTTTCACAGACATGTTTGCAACAGCTGTTGCTGTTGAAGTTCAGGGTATTTTCCTACAGCCCAGCACAGCACTAGAGATTCGCTGAAGTTTTCATATCACTGTATTGCAAATGGTGTACTGCGACGTATTTGTAAGCGCGTGTCAAACTCCACATTGCAAAGGCCTGACTTTCAGCCCAGCCTTAACCTGGTGCGATTGACACCTGCAGTAGACACCTGGTGGCACTCACCCATTATCTAAGCTTTCAAATACTCTAACCTGCACCCGCTACGAATCAGTGGCACAAGTTTGCATGTACGTCTATTTGCCCTGCAGTTTGCACTTGTAAAACCTGAGACCCATGGTTTTAAAATCTGACCTTTACTAAGTAAACAGAAACTGAGGTGAGAGATTGCACTGAATCTAGATGGAAAAGAATATATTTAAAAATAACAGAGCTTCAAAAACCTTGGAGTTTCAAAAATCACATTTCAAAAAGCCAGTAAAAATAACACCTATGACTACATGCTCACTTACCCTACTATGCCACAAAAAACATACCATATCAATCAAACCCTTCTAGCAGCTCTACTGTGGATACAAAATGCTCCAAATCCTCCTCCAAATGCCTTCAGCCTGTCCTCAAATCCACGCTCTCTGGTTCCATCATTTTGTACTTTCACAAGAGAATTTCTTCCAAGCTACCCCAGCTACTTTTCCTGTTAATGCTCCAGCTTCATGTATGCACATTCCTACCTCATTCTTTTGGTTAATTCTTGTAATCTGTATTTAAATTTAAAGTAGGCGTGAATATTCACGTTTTAAGGGCTTCCACTGGCAATAAGCACTTTTTAATTTCCACAACATTAGGAAGAACTCCAGGAATTTTGTGACTTGCAGGACTGGGCTTTGGCTTTGGACATTTATTTTTATTTTTTGTATTTGAAAGAAAAAAAAAAAAAGACCTAAAGCACAGAATTATCAGAGATTGATCTGTTGTTCCTTTTAAATTAGTAAGTTGAACTAACTATTGTAGTATAGTAATGAGTTCACTATTTTAATTCCAGGGTTTTAGTAATGCGACTGGTATTAAAACTGAGGTCCCACTACACTGCTAGCTTATAGGACAACAACCCTGCAGTTCCCAGGTTTGGTCCAGAGGCCATTGAAACCTACGAGCCACTCAACTTTAACAACTGCTCCAGCAAGACAAATGTACCAGCAGCCTCTGGTAGCCTCAGTTATTAAAATTAAGAAGCCATTTTTGGAGGAAACTACCCCAAATGTCATCCAG
>VXAV01005237.1:48562-66282 GCA_013399715.1 Alectura lathami
CAACAACTTAAAGTATCTTAGAGCTGCTAGTTCCGCTAAGTAAACCAGAGGAAACCATAACTTCATTTTCAAAAATATAGGTGTATTGTTCTAAATATAAAACTGAAAGCAGAATGAAACTGCATGTAAGACCTTGACATGCCCAAGGAGCAGTTTTCTCTCCCCATGTGCATCCACGAATTTGAGCTTTTGCACAGTTCATTATGTTTAAAAAAAGCTAGTAAAACTGCCATGTACTTCCATTGTGTAAGCTATTTATCTCCCCAGAGTAACACCACTCTGAAAAATGTGTGCAAGTACTCCAGACCAGTACAAGTAAAATCATTCCCTAATATGGCTGCAGCTGAACATGGGAAGAATTTAGTCCAGCGAAGATCCTGCTTTGCAAGGACTGTTACACTGACTTGCATTTAACAGTCACATACCAGCCCTAGAAGTTAACTGTGTGATTCATCATATAAAGAAAAAACAGCGAGAGCAGGTCTGCCTGGACAACTGTGATTCTCTTTCTGTAAACTCTTGCAGCATCCCTTAGGAAGTGGCAGAGATTAGATGAGTCTAGAACTTTTGAGAAACTGAATGAGAACTCCATAGACGAAGGTGTACTGAGAAAGAGTCTGCACCATCATCATCCTCTGCTGCCTCAACATGTCCAGCACTCGTGGGATGTCCAGCATCTGGAGGAAGGAAACAAACCATTACAAGTAACTGGTTAGCAAGGAGACTCACTGTACTTTCTCAGCAGGAGATTCAGCACAGTACCAGTGATCTGGGGACAGGATCAGCTGCTCTTAGTTCACCTCCAACAATTCATTGCTCACACCTGCAGTGTGGACTTCACTGAACACTCAACTTCCTCATCTGTGACACATTTGCCTATCTCATGGGATACGTGGGTCCTCACAAATCTGATGGCTGCAAAAGTCTGGCACAGTATTAGGATAAGGAAACAGTAGATGAAGCAATCAGTTTGCTGAGTCTCAGATGGCACATAATGCTATTAATAAACACTTTACAACTGTTCACTTCTGGCTAAAGGCTGACAGGACTAGGTTTTATTTAATTCTACTGCCACTTTGTCCTCTGCTTAGACTCATACAGCACATACTATTACACTTTTGAACAAAAATGTTTAACAACAAGCACAGAGACCAACTACAGAAGATGTTCTTGAATATCAGCAATTAAAACTAAAATATGAAGTAAAAGTGTTAAAGCCAGGGCAAAATCCTGAAGCATGCTTAGTAACCTAGGACGTACCTTGTTCCATTCAGTGGCTCAACATCCTACAGAGTCAAGAATCCATCTGAGCATTCCAATACCCAGTGTGTAAGTGGGAAACTCCAGAAGATCATTAACTTCTGTTAAATTGCCAAGAGCACTTTCAACCATAATTGTAAGGGCTCTTCCAAATGCCACAGTTTGGGAAAGCTCAGATGAACAGCCATAAAATATTTATTAGGCAGGTTACTTACTCTTCCACTACCCAACACTATGAAAAACAGGAGAAAGAAAAATAGATCACCTCATTGTGTTCCAGGCAAGCAATCATGATCTCTGACAGTATGACCACTCCTGTTCGTCCTACACCTGCGCTGCAGTGCACCAGCACAGGAGGGTTAGAGTTCTTGGGATCTGCAGTGCTGTTTGTGTGGCGCCGCACTGACTGTATCTCTTCCAAGTATGCTATGAAGTTGAACACAGTAAGAATAATAAATTTAGGAGATAAAGTTCCACAAGCCACGCTATTACCATCATGACCATCAGAAAAGTCGTAAGTTAACAAATGACATCCCACAGAAAAATCACACGCTGTATAAATCACGAGTCATAACCCAACTAGAGCAACACTGATCTGCAAAAATCATCCAGCTTCTGTATGGTTTTCCTTTTTCCCCTATCCCCCATGAAAACCAGCTTGTGGCTATCTTCCTATTGCTGGCACAAATTAAAATGTGTGATATTTGGTATAGTTATGCTTTAATCTATATGACTTTTTTTTGTAAATTATATATTTGGGTTTTGACTTAAATAGTCACCTTAATGAATTGGCAGGTATACTCCTGCCAGAAATAGAATTCAGCATCTCTTACTGGTACGAAGACTGCCAGTCAGAAACTGACGGCCATTCTGTTTTGCAGCAGAATGCTTGGCATACTTATCAAAAGCTAATTCTCGCTCAGCAGACATCTTAGGTGGTTTAAAAAAAAAAAAAAAAAAAAAAAAAGGAAAGAAAGAAAAAGCCATTAAATACAACTTACAGAGAAATCCCTTTAAATCCTCTGGACAGCCGTGTTCTGGCCAGTCAGTATACTGCAAATGCCAAACTGTTCTCTCCTGTCCTGTGAGGAGATGTTTAATCTTCAAACCCGTAGTTGCATAGCAGCCTGAGTCAGTACGGAATCGTGTGGTAATCTTAAATCTTCCATATGTAACAGTATTATGTCTTGAGCCAAGACGTGGCCAGTATCTGAAGCTTTTTTCTCTCCCACTTTCCTTAAAAGTAAAATATTTGCTTAAGAAGAAACATGAAAACACTCGTAACAACTAATGTTCTTGTAGCAACTGAATTTCTCCTCTATTAAGGCTTTGGTTTTTCAGTAAATAAACCAATTTTCCACAGCAGTTTGTAAATTTAGATTTTTCTGCCAAGGAAAGCAATACAGAGTAGCAAAGGGGTCACCAGAAAATTATCTTTGATTGTTCTGCTCGTTGAAGCAAAGATCCCCTTCCCCTATGCTGTGGGTTAATTAGAAATTGTCCTGCAACAGTGCCTAGTAAATTTGCATAATTTTCTGAGAGAGAGTTGACTTGGTTTATACTCACTTCCTCCGCTGTCACCATAGCTATGATGGCAATCCCTTGTTCCCAGATCATCTGCCAGAAATCCTGACATGTATTCTGCAAAGGTCCCTGCGTAGCAATGTAATCCCACTCTATGCCACCAACAGAGACCTGTATAAAGAAATACATTAGATTAATGGTTATTTAAAATCCCTTCCCCAATTTCTTAGCCATTTTAAAATGCATAAACTGTAAAAGACAGCACCAACTCAGAAGCAGGAGGCCACTGTAATTTACATCTGCCTCTTTAGTTGCATCTTGCCATATTGCATCAAGGAAAGAAACAATCTTTACAAATATACAGACACATAGCTAAATAAATGTGTTTTACATGATAAGCAAGTAAATAAATGCATTGAAACTGAAGGTTCTTGAGGGCACCCTGCAAATTTCTTTACTACTTTTAACAGAGTTTAAAGAGCCAAGGCTGGGGAAAAAGGCATCTGAAAGTTATGAAAGAGCAGAATTCCCTCTAGCTCCATCTGTTCCTCTAACCATCCAAAGAAACTTAAGCAAGGGCCCAGATTACTGCTTGTTTTGGATCTATCCTGAGTACAGAAGAGGAGGAAATAAGTATCATCACTGCACAGAATTCCAATTCATTTAAAAGCTATCTGCATTCTTAACTACTGGAAGAATGGACATGCCTTCTGTTAGCACCAGCCAGGAGGGAGACAGAAGAGATGGGAGAGAGACAATCGATACAGAAGTCCTCTTGAAAAGAAAAAAGAAATGCAGAAGACCTCTCCAATAATTAACCCCCTGTTGTTCTTCTAGATAGCGGGAAAAACAGTTTCCTTCTTTCCCACAGAAAGAACTGCAGAGGGAGGTGAGGTATTCTCACTCATCTAACAAAACCAAAACTGACAGCCAGAACCATTTTTAATTACCATATAAACTGGAAAACATTTCTCCAACAGTACTTCTCTCACCTTGATATGAGATGCATTGATGTAACCTGTGTTATTTTCTTTGGTTGGGACCAGTTCTACTCTGGTATCATCATAAGGAAGGACATCCTGGAACCGGTTTCTCTCAGCATTTTCAGGAAGTCGAGCAATGGAGCACTCACCATCCATGAGCCTCTTCTTCTGAATGCGTTCATATTCAGTGAACACCATCCCCTGCTCTAATCGCTGTTCCAGAACCTTACACTAAGAGACAAAGATAACCACATGAAGGCTCATTCTGATCTGAGCCTATTGGAATATTGAATTCCTGAAGGATAAGGTATATTTTCCTCTCCTGGACACTTTTGTAATGCTTTTCAAGCTACCAGTGTTTTTACAAGCATACCAGAAGAAATTAGAAGCCATCCTAACCACCAGGAATTTGGAAAAGCGAAAACTGTCTAAGAATCTTTTTATACTTCAGTAGGTCACAAAGGCTGTGAGCACTATTGGTGAAAAATAAAAACTACTACTTACTTTCTGTAAAGGCAACCTAGATGGGAAAAGAAATATTTGGTCAAACCAGGTGGTTATGCTACACTAGAAACTGCTTCAAATTCCTTTGAACGGGACATAGTCATTAGTCATCCTGCTCAGTATAGCACATCGGATTAAATCATTTGAAAAATCTCATTTAACACAGTGTCGTGCCCTGACCCTCCCACCTCACCAAAAAAAAAAAAAAAAAAAAAAAAAAAAGTCAAATTGTCATTTAAATGGAGAAAAACTCTACAGATGTAAAACAAAATGCTTGCCTCAGTCAATGAATTTATCATTTATCTCCAATATTCCACATTTTCTTAGGCTGAAGATATTAAACACTGAAGACAACAGTTAAGCCTTTTTAGAACCTCCTGCTGCAGGTCAGGTATAAAAACAGATTTTTTTTTTCTATTAGCACAATTCAATCTGTTTTATTTAATTAGCCCACCAAAAGATTTATTCTTTCAAAACCAAGTTCTTTCTAAATCATAAGACACTTCTGGAATTTCAGCATCTCTTTGCCAACAATAATTAGAGGAAAAATATGTAAGATTTCAGCCAGAAAATTTCATCTATGTCACATGTCCCCAGCCTCTCTCAGCAACTGCTCTGTGGTATCAGATCAAAGAAGTATCTTGTATCAAATAACTCCAATGCCAAACGCTGCAGAGGAAGGTGTAAAACCTCCTTCATACGCAATTTACACACCAATACATTCACTGTCCAATCTCCTTTAATATCTTTAAGCTAAATTTCCTCATTTAAACTGATAGTAGCATGAAGCTGAGCAATGAAACAGGCATTGAATCAACTCTAAAGTCTTTATCTTCTAAACCTATCTGCAGTCTGGACTTTCTTTCATGTCACATGTCTGATTTGTATCGCTTCTTCTCCACAGTTTTACAAATCACTCCAATTTCACGATATCTAATTTTCCTCTACATGACTGTAGAGATTTGCATCTTCCTCATAACTTGACTTTACAGTTTCTTCTTTTCCCTCAACACTTTGGGCAGAACTAGCTGAATATTAATATGGCTGAATTAAATGGACATCAACACAGGAAGAGATGATAGCTATAAGTAAGAGGAAATAACCAACACAAGTACTAAATATAGAAGTGTGTTTCAACAATATGATGTTAATTTCTGTCCCCCCCAACTACCTTTAAGGATTGTATATAGTTCAAAAAGCCATGTCAGTACAGCTGACGTTGTCAAATCTCTCTCCTATAAATCTCAGTCCAAGCCTTCAAACTCCAAGACTGAAATTCTACTGTGTAACTTGAAACTAATTTTCTTGGCCTATTCCTTAGAACTGCAGCTGGTGAGATTGTGACTGTTCCTTCAGGTTCTGATCCTGCTCGGTGGCTGTCAACAAACTGAGGCACATGGGGTTCTGCAGCTGAGGATGCCCACCCATGGCCAGAACCCGATTCCACCCTTGGTGTATGTGGTCGCTCGCTGGTCAGATGTGTGATGACAGCACTGTTCTAAATAGCCCTTCCCAGGCTGGTTATTGACTCTATTTCACACTTTCCTGCACCTATTTAATGGTATCTGATGTAGGCTGAAGAACATGTATGGATGCTGGTTACCCTGATTCAAGTAGATGGAGTCATGTTTCTCAAAGAACAATCCACAGTTTTAAAACCTGCTGTCCCCTCAGTGATCTCAGATTGTTTAATAGATTAAAAATTCAGCAGATCACTCAAGTTCCATCTATACTTTCAGAGATCCACCTGAAGAAAACATAAATACAGTCTCCACAAGCTGTACCCTGGGGATGCAATTTAACTACACAATTTACAGCAAAAATTAGATAGACTACTAATCAAGTTCAGGCTCATACTCAGATCTCTGAAGTTTAATCTGTTTTATGTGTGGAAAGCAAACCAAAAATTAAAAGAGGAAACAGAAAGACTTGGCATAAAAATGTACCAGTGGATACTAGTTCATTTGCTCTGTGTTCAAAGGGTAAGCTGCAAGTAGAATCACTGTCATCTTAAGTCGTAAAGAAAAATCTGAGTTACACCCAATACTTCTGGCAATGACTTAACCAGAAGTCTCACTGTTCATTTTGTTTCTGTTCTCAGTGTTTGAGTTACCCTGAATCTGAAGCATTTTGAAGTTGACGCAAAGCACCATTCATATGCAATTCATTTCGAAAAATCACTGCTATAAAAGAGAAATCAAGCATTAAAAAAATTCACCTTACCCGTTCATCGTTTGTTGCTCTTGTTGATTCCTCCTTCCCCTCATCTGGCAGAGGCATTCTAGTCAAAGCTAGTCCATTCAGGGCAGCTAGCTTTAGAGGCCCAATTTTTTTTGCATCAGTTTTATTCTTTTTCATACCCTGCAAAAGAAAAGCTAAAACTTTAATATTCTTAATATTCTTTAATATTCTTTTTTAATATTCTTAAATAGCTGATGAGTTATAAAGCAGAACCCAGACGAATTTAGCTACGGATACTTCTTTGACCCTTCTTCAAACAGCCCTGACCCTTTTTTTTGCTGATAAGCATTGCAGTGAGAGATTATGGTGGTGGGACTACATTCCTCCAAGGATACGACACAAGTCTGTCTTCATTCCAGACAGGTTAACAAAACTGCATGAGAACGACAAATACTGTTCCCTGTTCCCTACAAACTTCACAACCGAGAGTGTGAAGTAGCTACTCTGGATAAATAACATTCTTGGACAAAACTGGAACCACTATTAAACCAATAAATATATAAATAATGATTCTTCACTAGACTGTACAATTTTCAGACACTGTCCTTCCCTACAAGTGAGCATAACAATGAGAATATACCTTTAAGTTATTATGTAATCAATATAATAAAATGTTTGACCACATTTGCAATAAACTATGCATACAAAACATGAACTCAGAAGTAGAGGCAGATCTGAGCCCTGAACCAGACTACGAGTCTAAATTATTGCAGTTAACACTCCTTATTTGAGAGAAATATCAGTGGAAGATTTTTATGAAAGAATAAATTCAGATGATTCTTTTAGAAAGCATAAGTGAGAAAACTCTCATTCCTGCAGTTGACCAGTTTGGTTGTTAAAAAAAAAAATGTATATATACTGAAAAGATGGGCCAAGACACTGCTTCAGTGGTGATCAATGCATCCAAAAGCTGAAGGTAGGACGGAAATAGAAGACACAGCTAAGAGGCTGAGACTGCATTTAAAATGGAACATAAGCACAACAGTAAAAGCTCATTGGAAAGCAAAATGCATGAAGAGTGGAGAAGGGACAGCTTTTGTTACCAGATAATTCATCTCAATAATGAATACAAAAAGGCAATTCTCTATTCTATACTAACACTATTAAATATTACTAGCCTAGAAAGTAATTTACTGTGCACTTACAGTGAAAAAGTTTTAATATCAATTTCATTTTGAAAGTTTACTCAAACATTTACATAGCTATCAGAAAGAAAAGGCAGGGTATGATTTTGGTAGACTCATCAGTGTCTGAAAATATCTTTTGAAAAAAAAATACAAAGTGACTATACCTAAATGTGAATATAGGGAGAAGGCTATTGCCTTTTTCTTCTATAACCACATAACACAGAAGAAAGGAGATTTAAGGAAACAATTTTAAATTAAAAATTTTTTCATTTTTTAATTTTTTCATTTTTAATTTTTTCATTTTAATTTTAAAATGAATTGAAGCTGATGAAAGTTAATTGCGTTCAGCTCCATGTATGAGAAGTCTAACACACAAAACGTCGAGAGCACAGTAACTATTTAAACACATAGCTTACTTTAGGTTGGGTTTTGCAGCATCAGCTCTGGCAGTTACTAAAGCAGTAGAAGTTGTACTGTAGCTCCACTGCAGTCCAATTTGTGCAGAAAACTATTTGACACTAACTCAGGCAGGCAAAGTTACCAACAACCAATTTAAAAAAGGCAAAATAATTATATAAATGTCTTCCTCCATTAGCACGTGAAATACACCAGGAACTACATAAAACTGAACAAAGTGAGTGGTAAAGACTGTGAGTGAAATCATACAGTCCCCAGCAGCCCCTGATGTTTCCATGAAGTGGGGATTATAGGAAAGGTGAAACTTGCAGTTGTTCCATTCATTTCTTTTTATGGCTTTGTAAGATTAGAGTAGGAGGAAGGGGCATGGCAAGCAATAAATGACTTCAGTGAGATAAAAACAGCTTGAAGGCAAGGCCAAAGGGAAAGGATATGAAAAGATGAAGGGGTGGAGGAAAGAAAAGAAAAGAAAAGAATACAAGGAAAGAACTTATTGCCTAATGCATCAGATTACTGCTTGGTCAGAGTAAGAAGGTAAAGGAATCAAAAACAAACATTCGCCCACATCTGATTTTTCAGTGAGGAAAGTTCTAGTATTAGAAAGCTGACAGTGGACTGGAAACAGTTGCTTCTGTTCCAGATAACGACAGGTAGGCCAGAATTTGGGATCTAGAACTGATTTTTCTAGAGCTGCTAGTAAGGTTAGCTACATCAGATGGAGGGAGGCTGCACAGTGGGATTTGTGTGGGAGAATTATACAAACAGTCAGGCAGAGAAGTAAACAAAACTAATGACAGAAAAAAAATAGAAAAAAAATAAAGATAAAGCTTAAATTAACTTTCAATTCACATGTTTTAAAAGCATTTCATGTTGATTTAAAACAAACAAACAAACAAACAAAGACACTTAAACCCCACACAACTCTGACCACAGAAAACTTGAAACAACACAAAACAAGAGAAATAATATCCACTTACACCTAGTGGGGGAAGGCCTTCCACAATATTCTTCTTCCCAGACAAAAGATCAGACACAGGTCTCTTCTTCACTGAATCCTTCCTTACTCTATATCTCCCTGATGTTGTAAGGTCAGATTCAGACATAGATGGAGTAAGCAGTCCTTCCCCTCTCCTCTGTACCTGGCTTTCTACAAGTAAATGAACTGGGCTCATATCTTTCATTCTCTTTTCTGTCTCTGTAATATGTAATTTAGGCTCAAGAATATGCAAAGGGCCAGCAGGTGAACCAACAGAGCTATAGGGGTAGTTGAGTACAGAATCATGAGAATAACCACCCATCATGGATGAAAGCTGGGTTTGATCTTCAGGAAGAGGAGAGAGACTAGTACTAGCTTTGTTTTCTTCTTCAAATTCTTCTTCTTCTTCACTGCTGTGAATCAGCATAGTGGCATCTGAAAGGGTTTTCTTATGATCACAGTTCACACCTTCATCCTGCTCATTTTCTTTTTGCTTTGTTCTCTCCATCAGAATGTTGGGCTGTGACCCTTCAGAGATAACCCTTGGAAGAGCCACATCTGCTGCAGATGCTGACATGGTCCTCTCTTTTATTCTTATTCCTTCAAAGCTGGGAGTCAAGCCTGCTATTTCAATACTGTTCCTTTTCTGCAGCTGAGCATGGCGTGCCGACGTTAGAGGTTCACTGACTTCCTGCAGAGAATGTGCCACAGGCAGGCTGTCTTCCTGAAATGTCTGGACAGAATGATGCACTCGCCTCGTGATAAGGTCTGGGTTGCTGCTGCTAATGTAGATGTGTCGGGAAAGGTCTGGAGTACTATTTGCAGGCCTTGGGTAGGGGTACGGGGGAGGTGGCCGATAGACTTGGGTCTTCATTATATTTGGTGCTGGATAATCCTGAGCCTGGAGCTGCACATTTGTCAGCTCAGGCACGCTGACTGCCCCAACAACTGGGCGCTTCTCAGCAGGATAGGGATAGGGGGACGGGCTGTGAAAACTGTAGTTCAGGTTAAATGGGTAATGGTTAGACTGTGGGGAAGTGAAGTGTGCGTGCTCTCGTATTTCTGGTTGACTGTAAACCAAGGCATCGGGCCTGCTGTAAGCATATGTATTGCTGATGTTAAGATTTCTCATTGAATGGCTCTGCCTATCCGTGTGCACCATTCCCCTTTTGAGCTGTCTCATCACAGTTTCATAGTCTGGCGTGGGCCGATAAGAAGGTGGAATCAGCGCGCTGTGTCTGTGCGACGGGACATAATCAGTTCTGAGGACGTCGCTTCCAGTAATGCTTGGGTTAGAGGACATGGGGGACGGCTGCAAGTAGTGCTGGGGATTATTCAAGGAGTTTGTGCTGTGTGCACTATAGACACTGCCATTGCGGATTCGACCACTGTAGTCATGAGGGGCTCTATCCAAGCTAGTCTGAGAGTGACAGTAGTATCCGTTCTGACTGCTCACAAAGAGGTTATCTGAAAGTAAAGTTTAAGAACAATCTTTATGTTCAAGACCTTGAACAACAAAGATATTCCCTATTAAGGTGTAGCTAACTGATGTCTGAGATTTTAAAATCTCAGTTATTCTTAGATGTGTCTTGAATTGGGAAAAAAAAAAAAAAATGCTTTTTTGGTGTTGCCTACCTAAGATATATACACCAGAATGACCTGATTCCTACTGGAAAACATCATCTCAGTTTAAGAATTGCTTTCTTCATTTTAGGATAGGTTTCCTAAGTTTAATTCTAAATTAGACAAGATCCATATCAAATCTTAAACCGTTCTAACCGTAAGAAAGAACAAACATCTACACCGAGGTTTGCACCTAATGAGATCAGTTTAAATAGCAAGAAAAAACAGACAAACACCCTCTCTCCTCCTCAAAAGACTCTCAGATCATAAGTAAATCACAAGCACTTTAAAAAATCAAATTAACTGTTCTCCAGAAAATTTGGAGCCAGTTTAAACAACAGCCATATACTGTTTCCACATTACCACACACCCACTCTGATGGGTAAAGAAAATGTTCCAATAGTTTATGTACAATACACATTTAATAGTTTAACAATTACTTCATTGGATGTTCTCTGCTGCAGATTGGCAAATGAAGTACAATTAAGCCATTGTTTAGATGACTTTTATGATGTAACATATCAAGTTATCACCACTGCCATACTTATGTTAATGAATTTTCCGGCAATCAAAAATTCTTCTGTTTGTGAAGAAATGTTCAGAATCTCTGCAGTAGGAATTAAGAAGCCTGATAGCCTTCACTGCATCAAGCAATGATTCCAGTACTATACTGGAAAGAATTAAAAAATACATGTTTATGAGTACTCATGTAACTATTTACATCCCCTTACCAATAAGTTACGAGCATTTTTTGAGCCAGCTGAGTTGTAGGACTGGAATCCCAACCAAAACTGAGGCAACCTTGCAAAAGATCAGGTTAACCTTTCTAGGGCAGAAACTTTGTTGAATAAAGACACTATGTGTAACCATCAAAAAGCAGAGAAAACAGCCATGACTCCACTGTGAAACTGTGAAACTAGTTAGGAATGTGTATTCCTTGAGAATTCTTTTTTCCTTTTTGTTTCCCAAAGAAACGTTTCAAAGCCTTTGAATTCCTGACCACCCTGTATTCTAACAAACTCAAAGGGAAACTCTTCTACTTCCTACACTTCCTAAATCCTGTTCTTAAGCATTCTTCTTGTCTTTTTTTTTTTTTTTTCCCTGTCTAGGGGGCTCAGTTAGCCTTTGCATCTATCAAGATCAATACTTACAAGGATCCAAGAATGTCATAACATACTAGCTTGTTACAAAAACCAAAAAACCTAGTCAGTTAAATTCACATAAGAGATCACAGCCAATAGCTGCTATATTTGCTATCATAACTACCTTTCTTCTTATCTCACTTTTCACATCAGCCTAAATACAGAGTAAAAGCAAGCACTTCTGTGGGTGCTGCTGTGTAAACCTGTTCTGTGTTCAGCCTGTAAATTCATCCAGCTCTAGCTAAGTAGCTACAAACACAAATTACAGCTTCTACATTCAAAGTGGTGTAGTGAGACCTTAGACTTCACAAAATTAGAATCACAAGATACGGCTTTTTTCTACCATCTTTAAAAATATTTACGAATTGGAACTTTTCAAATCTGCTATAAATTACCTTGGGAGGATGCATATGGTTCAGTATAATGACCATTGTAATGCAGCTGAGGTGGTGGAGGCATCATATAAGGTTGAGGCTTGGGCTAAGAAAGAATTTTCTTATTAGTTAAAGAACTCATGATTTACTTTAAAAACAGAATTCTCGAACATTACACACACACACAGTCTTAATCCATTTCTCTAAATTTGCAATTAAGTTTCTCCTGAGAGATCATACAAGAAATATATATTAAAAAATAACCAAAGACCCTTGCCATCTGATATCTAAGAGTAATCAAACTAAAACCAGAGTATTTAAAATATTTTTTTCTCTGCAATTATTTTAATTCCTTTATTCAGAGGTTACATAGCAGCTTTTTCTACAAGTCAGAAACAGTTTTTCTTGTAATAGGCTAATCTTTTTCACTTCACTGAAGGAAAGTAATGTCTGTTTTGTTCTCAATTTTAGTCCTTAAAAGTGCAACCGTATAACTATTTGCGCTCCTTACCATAGACATCCTGGAAGAAGATCGCCTTCTAACAGGATTCACTGTAACAGGCTGGGTTTGTCTACAGAAGAAATCTTATGGTGAGAAATGATTCTTACAACACCAAGATTTATTTCAAACCTCAGAAAGTGCTTCCAAGGTCTGTTAAAATCGCTCTGATTTCTCTAAGCTTTGTTAATCAGTCCTTCCAACAGTCTCAGAAGAAAAGAGCTCTGTGCATAAACCACCATTGCTATGAGCAGAATCACAGAACCAGGATCAAAATACCTCCGTTATTTCTTTGTCTCCTTTACATGGACACAAAGAGAAGATGGTCCTGAAGCTGTGCAGCCGGACACAAGGGGACTAGTTCCCAATCTGAACCCCACAGGAAATCTCATACTGAAAGCAGGCTGTTCTACAAGACCACATATAAAATTATTTAAAGGAGTCCTTAATATTTGCGATATTTGAGAAACCAGAATGTACCACTACACTGGCTGAGAATTTATATGCTCTATCATTTTAGCCAATGTTAACAACTTTTCCTAATTTGTCAGACTGCCTCCACGCTGGACTGTTCAGAAACCTTAAGCTCCTTTTTCACCATCCTACACTGCACCTGCACTCTGCATCCCACAGCAAGACAGAGGTCCAAAAAATGGCTGAGTAATACAAACATGGGAACTGACAGATTTCTGAAAGAAAGATGATTTTTCAGCTCACCCTTTGGGAAGTGAAGGACGAGAAAGGATTGGAAAGCGTGGAAAGGAAAGAATGAGGGAAGATTTCTGAGAGCCCTCCTCAGGTGGAGAGTCCAGGGAATCTCTAAAGACAAGGTACATAGATAAAGAAAAAAAATACAGGCATGCATAAGAGTTTTCAGCAGCAGGACCAGATGACAGGGAGTCACAGAATGGAGATAATCAGGAAGTTTACTTTGTTGTAAAAGGGTCAAAAGTAAGTGAACCTAGAGACTGACATTCAGATGGAACTACAGAACTCTATAGAACCAATACTATTAAAACTGCAGTGCACAAGTGCCACAAACGCACTACTACTACCAACACCCCTCATCCCTCTTAAAAGGCAGGCAGGCTTACAAGCTTAGAGATATGAAGGTTATTTTATTCCAATTAACCTTACTCTTAATTAACCTAGCATTATCCGTGCTAGTGAGTCATCTGTGGTACAAAATACTCCATTATCTTTCCACTGGACACAGGGAACTTTGCATCAAAACCTCCATAGATAGTTTGTTGAGGGCTACTCACTGGGTCTATTTCTCTATTTCGGACTGAAGTAACTAAAGGAAATCTGCACCAGTGGAGAAGAGTAGCTCAAATTCCAGCCCTTGATTTACAAGTTGGAGACCAGCCCATTTAAATTTAATTTGATGAATTGTATTAGATTTACTTCATACTGGTGCTACTTGAGCTATACAGATTCCACGGATATTCGAAGGACCACATACCTCTCAGCTGTCAATCCAGCACATTTCAGGAGTGCTTCACATACACTTCCCGCCCTTTTAAAGGCCTTCAGAGTGTCCTTTCAGAGCAGTTACCCAAACACCGGCCAAACCCAATCCCAGCACTTCCAAACATTCTAGCAACAGCAGCCTCCAAAGCAACTGAAGTCTGACAGGGCATTGAGCTCCAGCAGCAGGGGCCAAACACTACTACTTTTGGTAAGATTTTCAGTGCTTGATATTGTCCTCCATTACAAACCACAGCAAAGTGTGTGTTTGCGAAATTGGTTATAAGTATGATCTCAAACATGACCAGGGAAAACATATGTAATTAATTAGTATAATCTAAAAAGGACAGTACAGGCATTACAGAGGTTATAGTGGACTTTGATTCCCCATGGGAACATCAAGGGCACCAAGAGTTCTGCTACTGTATTCCACTTACAGGCTGCATTTGTTTAGTCGGTAAAATTTGTGTCTAGCCACACACATCCTCCACACATATTTTGCTGTTTCCATATCTTCCTGCCAAAAAAAGAAACAAAATTTGCACATTAGGCAAAATATGCATAGCCATCACTTGCTCTCATGGAAGTCACTGAAATTTCTAAGATTAAATTGGTATTAACTGATTTTGTTTATATATCTATAACTTCATTAAAGTCATCAGATTTTCTCTAAAATTGTACTTTATAGGCCTGAACACGAACTCCACCCTGACAATTTCATTAGATTTAGGAAAGTTGAAAGGAGAAGCCTTTTGTTGAAAAGACATACCCACTACAGCACTAACACCTCTTGCACTGTGTACCTATGATGCCATAAGGCTCAACAGCTGCCTGCTTTACACAGGAAAGTGGCAGAAGTGCAAAGCACATTCAGGCCCACATTAGCACATCAGGCAAAGGTCTAAGAATATTTGTATCTCTAAATACCACTAATTTAAAAGTTTAAAAAACATGCTATAAATTTTACTGGTACAGTTGAAAAATATTTATTACCACCTGAACCAACCTTGTCAATGTACTTCACAAAAAGGTCAGATTTCATGCCTTCTCCTCTCTGAAGTGCTTTCCCTTAGCTAGCCAGAGGCCAGCTTATTACATTTGACTCATTCACATAATTCAAAGCTGCTAAGCATATGAAAAGTAACTTAACTCATAGGATAAAAATTAGCAGTCTTAATTCGTCTTCTTATTTACTGATGCCTTAGCGAAAAATGTAAAAACAAAAATCCACTCACAGTTTGGAATTGGATTGTCTCTTCTTTATTTGCCAGTTCTAATGCAAAAAAGGATTTGTTGTGGGACATGTTGGCAATGTCATGCCACCTACAGACAAAAGGGACAGAACATGACTTGCAAGCCACAATTTTCAAACCATAGAAAATGCAGCTAAATTACAGAAGCTGCATCTACAATTTAACCAGCACAACATGAGGTAACAGACTAACTAAAACAATGCATCAATTCAAAATACTGACACAAACATTGTAATGTAACTCTTTCTTTTTGATACAATACATGAAAGGAATTATCTGTACTTTTAAAAGCGAATATTGCCAAGTAAACTGATGTGTACATCTTAGGACTTAAGGTGTTCTGTATGCAGAGTTGCTCCTTTTTGACTGAACAAATATTTCACAATGGAACATACACTACACGTTCATCTCTTAGGATTAATCCAGTTTAATGGGATTCATCATGCAGCCAAGGGACTTCATTGCAGCCTTTCAGTATTTAAAGGAAGCTTATAATCACGATGGAGGCTGACTTTTTACATGACACGTGATAGTGATAGGACAAGGGGGAATGGTTTTAAACTAAAAGAGGGGAGATTTAGATGTTAGGAGAAAATTCTTTACTCAGAGGGCAGTGAGAATCATAGAATCATAGAATGGCTTGGGTTGGAAGGGACCTCAAAGATCATCTAGTTCCAACCCCGCTGCCCTGGACAGGGCTGCCAGCCACTAGCTCACTACATCAAACTGGCCAGGGCTGCCCAGAGAAGCTGTGGACGCCTCATCCCTGGAGGTGCTCAAGGCCAGGCTGGACGGGCTCTGGGCAACCCTATCCAGCGGGTGGCAACCAGCCCACGGCAGGGAATTGGGACTGGGTGGGCTTTAAGGTCCCTTCCAAACGAAACTGTTCTGTGATTCTATGATTCCCATGAAATTCAGTATTCATTGTAATGGGACAACTACAAGATTATGTTCAGGTTTATCAAAAGAATAAGCAAACATCCCATCTAAGAATCATTCATGCTAGTGAGATGCGCACACAAAACATTATTTGTAAGATATTATAAAGATATTTTAACAACACTAACCTAAATACAACAGGAGGCCGGCCATTCTTGTGTTTCACAAAGATACCATCAAGACATGCTCCAATGAATATGTCACTTCCTTGGCTGTCCTGTAAGAAATTGCAAAAATTACGCACATACAGAAAAAAGTGTTTGAAAGCAAAACTGCATGCAAAACAACTAGTTTTTACAATTCTGGGGGGAGATAAGAGTAGTATGTGTTTTGTTTCAGGAGGTTATTGTCTGTTTAGTTGCTTTTATTTTTGGCAGGAAGCCCCCCTTTTTACATAGGGAAGAAAAGTAACAGACAGAAGTCAAAGCTCCATTTACCTTCGCAGGATAGGTCTCTTCACCATAGCCCTCCATTCTCTCTACTTCTTGCATGTATAACATTTCTGCATCAGGAGGAGTAAGGCCTCTACAAATGAAAGCAGTGGTAACAGTGGTCAGCTAGTAGAGTCAATAATAATAATAAATAAATAAAAAAGTTTTACTCTAAATAACACCATTAAAGCTTCAAGAACACCCTCAGGCAACCATCTAGGTACACTGTTTCATCTGTACCAATGGCTGACATACTTGTCTCAGCCATTACACTGTGAATCTTGTTACTTCTTTATCTCCAGCATCTCCACGAGAAATGACAACAAAGACCACCAAAAATTATCTTCTGTGCTGATGGCAGACAGTTACAACATCCTTCTTCAAATCCGTCATTGTCGCTGTATTTTCTCCCTTAATCAAAACAAGTATTCCACAGCACATGTGTTCAAGACCTGAATTTCTCCTATTGCAGTATACAAGTTCAGGGACTACATCAAATTTGATGCTTCACATTTCAGGAAAGAGAGTCTTATTTTCCTAACAGGTAAGTCCTAACAGACTTGTAGTTGTAATGGTTTAAAACGTCAGCAGGACAAGGTCTGCAGTAAAAGGTAGTATTTTTTTTTTAAATGAAACCAGTTGGCAAAGACATTTTTCTCATGACTTGCAGTAGCATCACAGGCCTTGAAATCTTGTGTTTCCCAAAATACCTCTGTTGATCTCATGAAAGGCAGCATCTCTACCTGCAAAATCCTGTCATGTTCATTCTTACATCTCTCAATACTTTCTCAATCACAATTTTCTCTATTCCTTCACTTTTTCCTAATGTCATGCAGATTAGCTTTTCTTGGCTGAACCTTATCCATTTCATCTTGTTATAAAAACATTTCAAAGGTAAATCATCTTGAAATTTTCAAACCTTTGTTACAAAAAAAAAAAAAAAAACAAACAAGATTT
>VXAV01005237.1:66326-82595 GCA_013399715.1 Alectura lathami
AAAAAAAAAAAAAAAACACATCAGTATTACTAACATAGTCACAGACACTTTTTGCTGATGAATTGACAATTTAGGCCATAAGCATTTTGGCATAGTGACAGTCCCTACACTTCTACTGCCTGCAGGATCTGCCAACACTGTTTACTGAGAAACATCCTTACTGGGGTCACAACCTCATGTTGTAAACAAGTTTAAGAAACATTGTACAAACGAAGTCACACTATATACTTCTGCCCCATATCATTAATTTTCAAGAAAAATCCTTTCATTTATTTTGACAGTCATTAGTTATGTTTACTTTTCACTTTCACACAGCAAAAATTCCTTTTTTTTTTTTTTTTTAAATGTAGTCATATCAGTGCAAAACTCATTTAAACGAGCAGTGAAATCAGTTCAACTGCCTTCTGAGATTCTCTACTGAAGCAACCTCATTAAAACTAAGCAGTAAAGAGTTTTAGAAACATTACCTGTATTTCTGATGTAGTAAGGCAACTTTCTGTGTCGCTTCTTCCAATATTTTTTCTTCTTGTAGCCAACCCTTAAGGTAAGATAGTATTTATAGACAAAACATTCTATGAAATAAAATGGCTGTAGTTTCTTTACAGAGAGGAATCAACCTTCCACTTCAATTTGCCATTACTGAGTTTGACAGTCTTGGGAGTGGTAAGCCAGATGGATCACACCATCTTTAATAACGATTCACATTTATCAATCTGGTGCTTGGCTTCGGCACATTAAAGGGCTTTTCATAACACAGTTTGCTTGTTTTCAATAATACCAAAACAGAATTTAAAGTACTTACCACTGGAAACAAAGCAAATCTTTGTAGAAACTCCTGAGATTCATATTGATCATAATCTCCAAAATCAGCTAAAAAATAAAAAACGTCCTGGATTCAAACATTTGTAACAAAATG
Organism: Alectura lathami; assembly: GCA_013399715.1. Lineage (NCBI taxonomy): Eukaryota > Metazoa > Chordata > Aves > Galliformes > Megapodiidae > Alectura > Alectura lathami. The sequence goes on from VXAV01005237.1 coordinate 67,243, forward strand.
ATTAAATACCCGACTAATTGCAGAAGGATCTGCAAGTAGCAAATCTCCATTCTATTGAGCTATGATCTGACAGTTAAGCAACGGAACACAGTAACCAGTAACATTTATGAAGAGGAAAAGTAAAAACACGTTTCATATTCTTACTTTGTTCAGAAAAATTGGTGAGATTCCTTGTGGAGAAGGAGAAGAAATGATAAAACGAGCAGAGTTCTGCTCCATGTTCCTTAGCTCCTTAGGTTTTTATTTGCCTGTTTTATAATCACAGAACAGCTGAGGTTGGACGGGACCTCTGGAGACTAATGTCTCCCCCCTACCCAAGCAGGTCAGCTACAGCAGAATGTCTCAGGGCCTTCTCCAGTCAGGTTTTGAATACAGAGGACGGAGACTTCAGAACAACTTCTCTGGGCAACCTGTTCCAACCTGTCTCACCTCTCTCACAACAGAAAACTTGTAAAACTCACTGTATTTCCATTAGTATCCATTGCCTCTTATTCTGTCCCTGAGTGCCACCAAAAAGAGTCTGGTTCCATCTTCTTTACTCCCTCCTGTCTGATTCTTGATTGTACACAAGCACACTTGCAGCACAGAGCTGACAGACTGTTCTCACTGCTGAGTTCTGAGCAGCCACTGCTCACAGCTCCCTGCACCAAAACATCCAGACAGTGGGACCTACAAGCCTTGATTTCCTGACCCAGAAGTGTGCTCACAGGGGACATAAAAGCTTTGATTTTTATGTCATACCAAACGGCATCCCAAAGAATTTGTGTCTTTTTCTCTTTCCAGGACAGAAGCAGCCAATATTTCAAAGTAATAAAGTAGTCTAAATCAGAAAAGTTATGTACAGTCTCACAAGATAAACTGCTCTAAGGAACAGCAGCCTGCATGGAATGACCCTTGCAAACCATAGAAACATAATCTCCAAGCACATGACCACAGATTCTAGCCTATAATGGTATAACTGTAGAGACATTTAGGAATTCAATTTTTATTATGCACCAGCAATTACTATGCAAGTGATTCATGATTAAGGGGGAGAACTTGTGACACACTAGACCAACAAAGCACTTGAGATAAAGCAGTGCTTAGAAGCAGCCTATTGTAATTATTTCAAACACAAATCATTCTTGAAATCGGTTCACTCAAAACAGCAAACAACTGCTTCTGTTAGTTCACTAGCTAAAATTAACTGACCTACCTTGTATAAGCTCCTTCAGTCATCGGAGCGCATTAATTTAGAACCTGCACTTTTTCTAAGTTGTTGTTTTCATCGTGTTATCAACACATGCAGTCTCATATACAAGACTGAGAGAGGAATGTCAAAGCTAAAAGGATAAATATTTTCCATCTGGAAAGAGGATTATATTGAAAGATTTCTATAAACAACTCACTGAGCGGAGAGACATTTATACTGTCCAAAGATATGAAAATAACAAAGCAAGATTTTGCCAGATGAAGACAATTAAATCCTGGCTTGGATTAAACAGATTCACTGCGGTATAAACAAGGCACTGACATTATTCATCCGACTCCACTGGTAACTATATTCTCAGGAAAACATAATCATCATCTTTACTGTGATACTACCTATACGTATAATTAAAAAAAAAAAAGACAAGAAAAATAGGTACATAGGTAGTATGTACTGGCAGTGACTAAGTTCTTTCCAATTTTGGCAGCTTTACAATTGCTGTCAGATATACTGGAGTGGCATCCACAGTGAAGCAATATACAAACACCATAAACAAAGCTGTTGCCATTAAAAAACTATTAGTTTGAGAGACTTAAGATCGAACAAGCATGTTATCAGGGAACACCGGACATGATCAGAACAGGCAGACTGAGGATGGGTGATTCTTTGTGTACTCTATCCCATTTAACCCTAATTAGGAAAAATAAAGTTGTCATATTTGCACATGTATCACATAAATGGGTCTTCAGAAAAGATTTGAACATAGAACACAAGGCTGTTAAAAATTCCTAACTTGAAATAATCTTTGGTTTTAGGGTATTTGAGAGAAAAAAAGTGGAGTTACTAGTACTACTGTACATTCAAATTTGCTTATTGTTAAAATATGTCCCTTTTTCTTGTGACCATGTCAGAATAAAGAGTCTTCAGTAACCAGGGACAGATGAAAGCTCTGCTGACATAAGCAGACAACTAGAGCCCTTGCCTCCAAAGAAATTCAGGTGTCTAAGTCAAACCCAGCTCCTGAAAATGCATGTTAGATACTCAGGTACAGTTTTGAGGACAGCACAGAAATATCAGCAAGTGCTGAGCCACTGAACCCACTGCCCTCTCCCCAGTCGATACATTGGCTGGTGAAGTTATAAGGAGCAAACCTTTCCTAACCTACTGAACTGTCACTGTATTTGTAAGGATATCAAATGAAAACAAAAATGTGCTTTATAGAAAGGGAACATTGAATTGAATTGCTGCAAAGCAACTAACTTTTGCATTTTTATTACAGCAAGGAGAGGAGTCCATTAGAAACAGAAAGCACATCATCAAATTTCCAATGCAACATGAGTTAATTGACATAATTGCCTTACTTACCTTGAACAGCTAAACCAGCCAAATGTATTGCTTGTTCTAGTGTGCAAGGAATGTTGCCCTCCAAGATATCTTTCTTTAATTGCAAATAATACTGATACCTACATGGAAAAAAAAAAAAAAGAAAGAAAAAAAAAGAAAATGGAAAAGCTAATGTGGTTCTTATTTTCAAGAGATGGCAGATTAATATGTTTGCATTTTCTATTCTTCTCTCCCAGGGAATCTGAACTTTCTTGAATTCTTCTGGCCCTTTCAGCCACCCATGGCACACCTTATCTTAGCCAACATAGCATGTCCCAAAATACCTCAAGACTCACAAACGCCAGTACAGCTTCATAAACTTGACCAAAAAAAGGCTATTTGTCTTCTATAAGTCCAGTTTTAAAGTTCCTTAACTTCCTCATATTGTATGTTAACTGTTGTAAAGTAAAGCTTTAATCCTGAGAACACAGAAGCATATGCTGCAATTCATTCACTGGCTGGAAAAGTTAGGTAAACATTTTGATCATTCAAGGCTAAAAGACAGATCTGTTAAAATTGAACTGTTAAAATTCAGTGACGTTTTTTAAATACTGCTTAGATTTTTCCTGCATCCTAATACAGAAAAGCACTACGCCATATTACACCAGATAACAAAAACAGATAAAACACAAAAATAGCTGGGACCAAACCCAGGCCCAAAAAAAAAAATGAAGAGCCACAGCACATCAAAGCAGGTTTGAACAGATTCCTAAAATCACTGAAAAGTTAATTCTTTGCTTAGTTTATAACATATTTTAAACATTCAAAAGGGAAATAAATACATAGTGAACATAAACTCTGCCTAAATCAATAATTTCTGCTTCTGTAAAGGTTGGGAAGAGGAAAGCAGACTTTCAGAACGCTGAAAGAAAAATTACAGACAAATTTATAAAGTTTACCTGGTAATCTCCTGCTGAAGCTGAGAAACAGTAGGCACATAGAATACTACTCCAAAATACACCGTTGGTTCCAAGGCATATTTGTCCAGCTGCTTTTTCAGAGGCTTGTCCAAATCTACCCATCTGCGCTGATTCTGCTTATTGTAATACCACAGACTGAAATATGTAATCTGAAAAAGAGGAATTTCAACGATGAAAAAAATTAATATTGATAAAATACATTGCACAAATGTCTTGCTACCTTTTAGACACTAAGGCTATAGGTTATTGAAAACTCAGAGAACTAGAGAGACATTTAATATCAAAACCAGGTATTACGTCCAGATAAACCTCCACCCTCTTCATTGGTGCCAGTGTAAGTCAGGAGGTGAAAAATGGATTGCTTTTATCTGTAGTCACAGGTTACTTTGGCTTCAGTTTATGTCAAGACAAGGAAATCATGGAGATTGAGTGCTGCCAATAAGACAATGTTTTCTTGACAGTGCAAAGCTAACATTTTGGCACTTTTAAACACATATATGTATACTTGGGGGATTCTGGCTGATGGCAAGCTGAGTAAAAATCAGCACTGTGCCCTCGTGGCCCAAAGGGCCAACCATACCCTGGGGTCCACCAGGCCCAGCACTGCCAGCTGGGAGAGGGAAGGTAGCATCCTGCTCTGCTCTGCCTGGTGCGGCCTCACCTCGAGCACTGGGTGCAGGTTTGGGTGCCACAATATCAGAAGGACATAAAGCTACTAGAGAGCATCCAAAGGAGGGCTGTGAAGATGGTGAAGGGTCTGGAGGGCAAGAGCTGTGAGGAGCAGCTGAGGTCCCCTGGTTTGTTCAGCCCAGAGCAGAGGAGGCTGAGGGGAGGCCTCATGGCGGCCTACAGCTTCCTCACAGGGGAGCGGAGGGGCAGGCGCTGAGCTCTGCTCTCTGGGGAGAGCAACAGGGCCCATGGGAATGGCATGGAGCTGCGTCAGGGGAGGGTCAGGCTGGGGGTTAGGAAAAGGTTCTGCACCAGAGGGTGGTGGGCATGGAACAGGCTCCCCAGGGCAGTGGGAGTTCAGGGAGAATTTGGACAACAATCTCAGAAATACGTTTTGAATTATGGATGGTCCTGTGCGTAGGGCAGGATTTGAACTCAATGATCCTTGTGGGTCCCTTCCAACTTGGGATATTCTGTGATTATATGTACATAAGGGTCCGTCCCTAAAATACTACCCAATCCATGCTTTATTTGTAAGCAGTGCCTGATCCAGCTGAGGCAACTCACAGATGTCAGAAGTAAGCATTTATGTGTAACAGGAAAATTAAAGGTGAGGAAGACAAACAGAATAAATACACAGGACTACAGGAGAACAGAGTATGGCTTGTCTGAGAAACCAGTGGGCAAGCCCACACAAGATGCTGAAGCATGAAAGGGCACAGGATAAGTGATCAGTCAAAGACAAGCTCACTAAAGCACACAAATGGTTTATTCCATTGAACAAGAAAATGAGCAGCAACCTACCTTGCTTGAGCAGGCAAATCATGACCACGCATACAAAAAAAAAAAAAAAAAAAAAAACACAAAATCAAACAGCNNNAAAAAAAAAAAAAAAAAAAAAACACTAAATGCAGCATGCAGTGGAACAGATTGCCCCAAGCAGCTGAGGGATGTCCATCCCTGGGATCTGAGTGAATAACATCTTGAGCTGCACAACCAACCTTTGATTAGACAGCACAACCTGCTCTGAAAAGGAGCTGGACCAGGCTATTTCTCTGTGACTCCAAATGATAGTTCTAAATCTGCACTGCGGAGTCGCTCATTCAAATTTAAATTTCTCTACTATGTTTAAACTGATTAAAATCTTCTCCCACAGCACTTATTTCATCCCATTCTAGACTATCAAACAAACGTGGTCTGAAAAATACTAATGTCATTATCGCAGAAAAACTGGAAATCATAATTACTTTTTTTTTTTTTTTTGAGGGAGGTAGATAGGGGAATACAGCAAAGCACCAAGATAAGGACATTTATATGGAAATTCTCCAAGTCCTTGCTGCACATACATCATTATATGTTGCAATGGTAGAAATATCGAAGCCTTTAATCCAACACATCTCTTTATGTGTTTTCAGATGTTTTAACTTATACAAAATAAAGCTATTAAGGAAGGCACTTTAAAAAACAAAAGAATATTTATCATACTGTCTTTTTTTTTTTTTTTTTACTTCAATGATTTCCCTGAATTAGACTTGGAAAAATTGTCTAGCAAACAAAACATTTATTACTGTTTTCTCAGAAACACTGTCATTTTGATGCTTTGGAGCAGAGATTTAAAACTTACTGGGGAGAGAGAGTTGGTAGTACCAAAAGGGCGTATTAGTACTTTGAGAAAACAAGCGTGTATGAAAAAAATCATATATAAATCCATCTTCTTAATTTATAGTCTAAATGACATAAAGAATTCATTCTTTATGTGACGGGATTCACTCCGTCCCTTACAGCTCGGACAGACAGGGAGAAAGTCATGCATGCAACTCACTATGCATGCAACTACAGCACGGGTACATATCAGACTTCAGGGACAGCAATGAAGTCAATTCTCCATATCAACACAGACCATTAAATAATTTTGGATTCAAATGTCAAGGTACAGCATTACATTCATAATATCATCTATTCTGTAAAAGCATTTTCCCCAGCAAAAACTGAAATTAGAGCTAATTCTAAGGCATAATACTCCTTTGACATTTAGCAAAATACATCTGAAATCTACTGGCAAAATGTACTTATGTGCCTTTCTAAATGAGCAACAATGCATTTTAAGGGACTTTTGTTTTCTCAATGCTTAAAAACAACTGTATGAATGTGATCACTACAGTCTAACTGCAGAATCACTATGAGGAAGATAAAAAGTGTTACAGTGAAGGCTCTCCATTTAACCTTAACTGAGATTCCTCCTGCAAGTTCTAAGATAGCTCTGGTCCCATTCGATAAAAACACAGCCTACAATACAAACATGAAATTAAATTAGAACTGTTCATAGAAGAAAGGCAGTTTTCCAGTACAGCGGAAGATAACTGGAGCAAAGGTAGTCTGAAATAATGGAAGCAGTTCCATGGTTAGGAAAGTTTAAAAGTCACCACAGAACAACAGATTCTATTCCCATGTCAGAAACAGTTCTGTAAAATAACTCCTACAAATCAAAGTTTTCACTGGTGGACATTGAGTGCTCTTCACTACAGAATTCTGAAAATCAAGACTGAAATTTAAGAAGTCAAACACTTCCAGTTTCAAGAGGATAAAAAAAAAAAAAAAGAATATGGCTCTGAACACAAATACTATAAAAAACGCTGTATTCTAACTTTCTCGGTTCAAGTGCAGCAAGTTGGCTGATACCTTAGGAAGTGTTGGCTTTTATTTCTGTGTTTCAATTCCCCCATCTCTACAATACAGTGTGTGGTACCCTCTGTCACCTCACAGGGATGTCGAGTTGAGAGCAGCTTAAGATTTCTTAAGATGTTAAGAACTGTAACAACAGTGCCACAGAAACTCTGTGAAGAAGAAATACTGCATTCACTGCAACATCCCACTCTGCAAAAGAATAAAAAGTACTGAACAACTCCCTCTCACAGCCCATTCTGCACCCTAAATGAGGAAAGGCAGCCCGCCGTGCTGGCCCAGCTGGCCTGCACACAACCAGCCACACTGCCCAGCCTGCGCATGGCCTGGAAGTTCCACCACAGCCGCTGGGCGCAGACACCAAAACCTATCGGCAACAGGACCTGCAAAAGCACACCACCAAAGCTGAAAGACTTCTGTAAAAGATACCACATAAATACTTCTGAAAACCAGCTAAACATTTCTAAGCAACTCTTTGAGTAAGTTTCAACTGCAGCCTCAAAGAAACACAGATTTGTAACAGAAAGGAAAGGAGAGCATGAGCATTAATGTCTGGTAACAGCACCAGTGTTTCGTACTCTCTGCATTAAGATACTCCTGATTCTACAAACTGAAGCAGAAGCTGAAGGTACAACTGATTTTTAAGTAATGATGATCACATGCACTGGTCCATTTCCGTACAATACTGACTGCTTTTCCTCACCCACACACAGAACTGAATTGTTACTGGGGCTAGACTAAGAAAAATGTTTCCACATTTTAAAATACACTCTGGAATCCAGAATATCTTTAAACAAGATTTTTTCTGTCACGGTATTTTCCCTTAAAAACTCCTCCAGTCTGGATTATCAAAAGTAAATAAAATACAAGCCAAGGGAAACAGTATGGGCCCAAACCCGCCTTGTGACTTGTATGCAAACCTTTCACTTGACTTCAAGGGCAGAATTTGATCCTGTGAATTTTCAGAGGAGCTTATGCACCCTGGAATATTTGCACTGATTAAAATAGAATCCATTTTTATACATTACTAAAACATTTTATTATTAGTAGCACAGGACAACACCCAATTTTAAAAAGAATGTAATGACATAATTCCTAAAATATGTTAAGCTGTTAAGATTAACACTGTTTTGAGGTTCATTTATTCAGTGACTTTCATCACCCAACTCCTTTGAAGAAAGTCAAATATAAATAAAAGGACCTTAACATTTCTGCAGTTGCTTTCTACCTAGCTGCTTTCTGCCACTACAGACATAAACATTAAGCATTTTTGCACACAAGTTCAAGAATGCAGAAGTAACAAAAGCCCAAGACAACCTTACAGCCAACAAGGCCCACAGGTTGCGGGAGCTAGAGGCAGCACTCACAGCAGCGTCTGCGAAGTCAGTCAGCCCTCACAACCCAAGAGGAGCTCCACCAGGTATGTGTGCCACAAAACTGCATTACTGCAGGAGACTATTTTATCTTTTTGCATTGCGTCTGATGAGAGTCTGAAAAGTGAGGTTGATTGGTCTTAAGAAGAGACAAAGGTAAAATCTTACTGTTGTCTTCAGTTAACTCATGGCAGGGTATAGAGAAAACAAAGCCAGACACTTCTTGTCAAGGACTTCCACTGAGAAGCACTGCAGAAGTAGTAGGCACCAGGTGTAATGTGGGAAACCCCAATTAGGTCAGGAAAAAAAATTCACAAGACCAGCCAAACACTGGAAGAGGTAGCCCAAAGAGGCATCAGGTCTCCATCCTCGGATTTCCTTTGAAACTGAATCAACAACGCAGTCTTCTTCCCTGTACCAACGGCCTCATATTAGCCAGCTGTAACTAGCTGCTGTATTTAATTTTATTTCCCCTAAAATGGATCGGTCTCATCCTAGCATAATTCCACTCTGATTGACTCTAATCTAAACCAAATCGATATATATCAGTTATTCTGTCTAGCACCGTAAAAAAGAAATAGAGTTTTAATAAAGAATCTCATGGTCTATTTTGGTCACAATTTACACTATGTAGAAAAGAAATCTGAATGACAACTGTATATGTCAGATATCAGATGTCTAATAATCTCACTTGAACTTAACAGCACCTGTTATAATCCCCAAACTTGCCTGTGCCTTCCCATTGTCATCAGGAAAAGTTTTATTTCCTAGGATTTTGAGACAACACTACTACTGCCGTCTTTTGTAAAATTATTCCCTACAGATCCTCAGGTTAAGGAAAAAAAAAAAAAACTTTCTGTGGGTGGCTTTCCTTCTTTGGATTGGTACATACGAATAAAACAAGCCATAAGACTTTCCTGAAGAGAATGTTGAAAACACAGTCTCAGTATAGGCACTGTAGCCGGACTTTAAAAAATCCCAGTTAGCCAAAGGACTCCACTGAGTCTCACTTTATCTTATGCTTGGACACAAAACAGCCCCTGCCATCAGAATACTACAGTTTAAATAAACTGCTTTCAGAACTGGGTCAATAATCTTGTACTATGCACCACTGCCAGATACCAAGTGAAAGCTTTACTCTGTGTCCAATGTTAAGAACTACAGAAAGAGACAAAAGGCCATAAAAATTCCCCAGAAACTTTCTTCTTATCACAGCAGACAACCCCCTCCACAAATCTTCCCAATCTTTAGTGGAGAAAGGTTTTGGAGCTGCCTGGACTGGCCAGCACACTAGATCCCAGACTTCTTGGAAGCAGTGGAAAAAGAAACCTCTAAGTCTTGCCACGTATCAGCCACCGAACAGAAAGCTGCCCTCGACACACCACTGGTTCTTGCAGAACAAGGAGGATGGCTGACTAGCCTCGTAAAAATCCCCTATTTTTCCCACCTTGAAGCTACTCCAGGGCACTTTCACTTCATTATTTTTGTTCTCCTAGCACTGACAAGACTTTCAACTGCAGCTATCTGTAGGGAGGGTTTAGCGAAGTGCCTAAGAGAATACAGGGAGAAGCCAATCTTAACTCTTATTTCTTTCACATGGTAAACATTTTTCCTACACAGCTTACCCCCACCCCTCCGTCATGATTTTCTCCTGACTACACCAATATTGTTTTCTCAAACGCTATTTAAACAAAGCACTTGCCAATTACTGCTTCAATCAACATTGCAGGGATAAGGAATTTAAAAAACATATTTTTAAAAAATCAATACTTTGCAAGGTAATCTGACCTTCTTATCTCCTCAGATTAAAACACTGCAAGAATCACAAGTTCAGTATGTGTTTTTACTCTCTTCAAATATCATGAATAAATGGATTTCCTCTGGCAGATTTTACTCATCAGTATGTTAGACAAAAGAGAATTGGCTAACCTACAAACTAGAGAGCAATACTTCTGCGGTACATACAAGACATTATATCCCATCAAGAAATATTTTAATCTCTTCCTATCAGTCAACAAAATGAGGGAACACAACAACTTCATTTTCTTCTGCAATTATGTTACTTTTCCCACCTCTGTTCAAGGCTTCAAGAAGGATGGACTCATATCTGCTTCTGACTCACACCTTACCATCAACATTAAAGGAAGTATCACATTCCCATTCAACGGATCCTGAAATTCTGATTGCTTTACAATTAGGGAAAGCAAAATATCAAAGTAGTCTAAAAATACTAAATAATAAATTAATGTACCAGCTTCAGAAATAATGAAAATATTTAGTCAAAATTAGTTCAAAACCATACCACAACTCACAGGTACTGTGACAGTGAAAAAATGCAATTAAGTGTTATACTCAAATTCTGACCTAGCTTCATTAAAAAAAGAGAGAGAGAGAGAGAGAGAGAGAGAGAGAAATCAGGGGCAGGGTCACCTAACTGCCACTACGGCTTTCATGGAAAAAAAGAATAATTAATTTCATGCTGCTCAGTGTAACAACCAAGACCAAGTACAAATCTTATANAAAAAAAAAAAAAAAAAAAACTATAATAATTGTACTGAAGGCAATTGCTGATTTTTAGTAATCTACCTGCTTTGTCCTTCTATTTATCTGAGCTCCCAAATTATAATTTCAGCACATTTAGAATTAGTATATGTTTTAGATGGAGTCAATTTTGCTTTCCAATAAAATAATTTTTTTTTAATTAAAAAGATTACACACTAAAAGTTTAAAAATGCATTCCTCCATAACAATTTCTCCCCCTTTCCTAACATCAAGCAAACTTCATCCAGAGAGGCAGCCATTAACAGTTCCACATCAGCACTTCTTATTTTATTTCTCTAAGCATTAGCCAAAAAAACTTTGCCAAACTTTGACACACACGGCACAAACACAATTCTGTCAGTGACCCCTCTGGTGACCACCACCTGGCCCAACTTTTCTTTGCTAGCCATAGGCTTACTAACACATACACATGCAACTGTGTTTATGGTTGCACTTGGCCTTATTTTCAAAACGCTGTTTACCTATGTGAACACACATTTAAGAAACCACCATACTGAATTAAAGGTATTTTCACGTGTTTTCTCCAAACAAAAGCAGATACTTTAGACTTCAGAGCAAACTTTTACAGAACACTGAAGCACCATTTCAGAATGTTGAAGTTACCCAAAATTTGGACAACGCTGACTGATTCTTTCCCATGCATGCCCAAAACAAGCACAGGAATTTGCATGTACACCACACATACCCTATACAGAAGTCCCCTATCATCTTTTTTTTACACCAGTCATGATTCTTGTACTTGTGTACTCTCTACCACACATCTGCCACACATCTGAAGTCAGATGCTTGCACACACCAGCAGAATTTGCCCCTTTATTCTGGTATAGAAGTGTTACTAGAAAATAGAATTAAAAGAAGATCCAGCAGAAGAGGTAAATCAGTTGTAACATCTCCTGCCAAATATCCTACAGATATCTAGCTGTATTAACATTTAAAAAACATTTCTATATTTTCAAGTATAGAATTTGTATACTCATGTGGTAAACACAACACATGCAGGTTAGACATACTTTTCAGGTAGGTTAACAATCAGAGCTCTCAGCAGTTTTTCACAACTTGCAATTCCAGAATGGTTTTCTGCAACAAATACAGCTTTTTGTACTAATCAGGTTTGGTTATAGTCCTCTAACAGGATAAAAGCCGGGCTGTGCTACAAAGGGTAAGTGACTTGTGTTCCCTCAACTCTCTGTCTTCTTTCTGCAGTTCCTCAGTTTAAGGGGCCTAGATTACATACCCATTGCTGATGAGTCACATTCTGGGAATACCAGAAGATGTATTTCTTAGTTTAATGCACTCATTGCACTTTTTTTTGCAAGGCCTGCCATTCAGTAACAAAATAAAATTGTCAACATACTTAGGCTTTCTGTATCTTAAGTACGTGTCCATATCACTTGGGAAATGAGAAGCATTAATTGGAAAACCAAGAGAAAACAAGTGTTTAGTTACACATAGCATAATTTGAAAACTGCTATTATAAATAAAGTAAGATCTGTTAAAACAAATATCTTAAAACATGGCACAGCACTAAGAGTAAGCCGAGAGTAATTTTTTTCTTCCTGAAAAGTCCATACTAAACAAGAAGTCAGAAACAATCCCAGTATCTCCTTGGCAAATCCAACTATTCAAAGGCAAAACAACATTTTTTGAATGCAAGCTCTGGAAAGTAATTTATATCCCTACTTTCCATTCCCTTTTATTGCAACACATATTCCTGCCAAAATAATCCATGCAGGAATGCATGACCGAAAGAATCTGCTCAGAGCTCAGTAGTGTAGTGTCAACTCCCTTAGCCTAATATATGACTCTTAATTGAGGGAATTGCCAGCCTTTTTTTTATTTTTTATTTTTTAAATAGATTTTAGGTGTAGGTCCAAAGAAAGAGGCAATGAAGAATTGATAAACAAAACCACACATCTCCAACGCTTTGTAGTTAGTATAGTTCAGTAAAAGTTAGCGGTCATCATGCAGCAAGACAAAGCCTTTGCCTTTTGCAAACCAAACATAGTTAAGTTCTCTACCTTCTGTTGACTCAGCAGCGACATCAGAATGTGCGTAGATAAAACTGACATACTCTACTCAATCACAACAACTGAGTTCTAGATACATGGTATCCGATGTATTTGAAGTAATGCTAGGGCTATGAAAGTAGTTAAGATTTACCCTTTTCTAAAAAGAGTAAATAAAAAAAAAAAAAAAAAGTCATACTGCTCTACAGAATTGCATTTTTTCCACAACAACTGTACAGCTAAAGAGTATCTGGACAATCTAGAAAGCATACTGAGACTGAAAACACACACAGTCAACAGAGATTAAGCCTTCTTCATTTATTTATTACTCTCCAAATAGGAAAAAAATATATATATTTTTGAGAACAACTGACTGCATGGAGCACTTCCTTCTTAGGAAATCTGCAGTATGCATGCTGTGTATAGTAATAAGTATTTGCAGAACAATCACCATATGTGTGGGAGAAAAGTTCAATTTCAGTTAAAAAAGCATCCTTAAAAATACCTAGCAACATAGTAGGTGGTGAGGGGGAAAATGTTCTACAGACACAGTTAGTGCAAACCATGTTTCTCCATGAGGCCAGACATTGATCTAAATGACTATATGCTTGCTCAAAGGCACTGTCTGCAAACAGGTTTGCGGTATGTGAGCAAACAACAGAAACAGGTGTACCAGTGACTAACTATCACATCCGTGCTTCAGGTTCTTTTCACAGCACTAATCTGTCAGAAATATATGCACACAAATAACATTCTCTTTCACAAACTAACCTAAAAGGAGCTAAAATCTCAAGCCTGTCAGTAATTCTTAACCATCTTGCTTAGGCAGAAACTAGGTGGTGGTATTTTTTTTAACAGCATTGCCAAGTTTAAGAACAACCAGGGCTGTGGCTTTGTTTATCCTTCTAAGCTTCTGTTCACTGCCACTTCTCACATGTTGCTCCCTTGGGCATTCCCTAGCTCTGTAACTTAAGTTTTGAAACTGTTTTGGATCAAACCAAGTCTCCCTCAAGACCAGAAGGTGAAGAAACAGGGGGCACACAGAACAGCTGTTCCAGTAAACAAGCTGATTGCCCCAAATGGGAAGGATTCACCACGAAGGTCATCTAGCACCAGAGACAAAGCCATACCTTAGCCTGGCAGTTCACTCACCTCCCGCAGCTCAAGCCTCTGAGCCACTGCTTCGAGACTTTCCTGGCCCGTGCTTTCCACAGACAGTGTGAACTCCACAAATTCATTGTTGAGCAGCTGGATCCGAGCCACCAAGCAACTTTTGCTGGATACCGTATAGCGTCGAGTTCGTTTCAATTTTAACCCAAAAGGTAGAGGCATCTTCTTTTCCCACTCAGATGGTTAGCAATAAAAAGCTACCACCGCCAGGGACTTGAGAGAGGAAAAGCAGCAGTTCCTCTCAAAAAGTAAGGAGCTATAAAGTCTCCAAGAATCAACCACCAGCAGCAGCATCCATTAAAGACAAGCAAATTTTCCACCAAGATACAAGTAGAAGGACATCCACTGGAATCCTAGTGAGGAGCAAAAGAAAATACGCATGAATCATAAGCAATTTGACTGGAAGTGGAAGGGAAACATGGGAAAACAACATGAATATATGTATTTTAAAACCTAAACAGTCAGTGCACTTCTCCAAAATGCAGAGCTGTTATGCATTCAAATAATCAAATAAGCACCACAGTTTCTGGTTTTTCCACATACAACACCAGTCTTTGGCAAGTTTGTTTTGTTGGTTGGTTTTTTTAAAACTTGCAATTAAATAATGACTCGATTAAATGTGGCTGACAATCCTTAAAGTAAGGAAGTATTTTTAACCGAATTGGTATTTAAATGGAAGACCTCTAGGAAGTCCAAGTTGCCTAAGGTACTCATAATGCTGGAGAAAGCCATTTTCTTTAAGAGCAAAACCAGCAGTCCGGCATTATTTCCAGAGCAGCGTGCAGCCTCAGCTGCTCTCTGTTGGATTGAACACAAAACAAGCCCCAAAGAAAGGCAGGAAGAGAGGCATTAAACCTCACACCTTAGCTATTTCCTACCAGACAATTAAAATCCAATTCCTCTAGTTTTCCCTGAATTACAGCTAGCTGAACTATTATTTCTTATGCTAAACTTCAGTGTTCTGTTTGAGGTTATTGTTTGCCTTACCAACACAGTATTCTAATTCTGAAAACAATTTATTTTCTAATTTTTCCATGAAAGAAAAAAAAAAAAAAAAAAANAAAAAAAAAAAAAGAAATGCCCTTCTTCCAAGCGTCACGGTAGCCACCCATTCCCCCACCTTCTGCAAACAGCTCCGCGCCGGGCACAGACCTCGCCCTTCCCCTCTCCCAAGCGCTTCCTCGCCACTTGTGCCCTAGCCTAGGAACCGCATCGCTCTGACTGCTTGTGGCTCCCAGTGGCACATGGAAAATAAACACACTGGGCAGACGCCGGTTCTGCTGCAGCGGTACCAGCGTCCAGGGCGCTGCTGCAGCGAGGCTGGGCGCTGCGGCTACCACCGAAGCGAAAGCGCTTCAGCCACGCAGGGAAGCGCCTCGGCCCCCACAGCGACCAGCCC
>VXAV01005237.1:89563-131445 GCA_013399715.1 Alectura lathami
CCCCGGGCCCTCGGCCGGCGGGCGGCTGCGGGCCGCTTCTGCTGAGCGATGGCACTTGGATGTCCCGGCGGGGAGCGGCCTTGCTAAACCGCCTGGGGCTTCTTGTCGTTGTGCCTTTTGAGACCGGGTGGGGTCGGGACCTGGCGGTTGCCCGGTAGCACCGGGAGCCGGCAGGAAACCGGGCGGTCGGTGCCCGGTCGGCCGCAGGTCGCAGCGGTCGCTGGCGGTCCCTCTGTTACAGCGCTTGTGTCACATGCACTGGCGAATAGGAGGGGTGATGGCTGTTAAACCAAAATGGTCCAATATGTAACTAGTAAAGCTGTACTAAGTGAGGCTCACATCATTCTGCCGTTAAAAGCTCTTTGTTGTTCTGTCCCTTGAATGTTATTTCATTATTTTTTAGGGTGCTATTAAAGGAAAGTTGCAGGAGCTGGGGGCTTATGTTGGTAAGTTTTACTGCATGTTTAGCAATCATCCTTAGGTTTGTTGTTGTTCAACAGGAAACAAGCAGGGAGTTGTATTCTCCAGAACAGTGTCTTTACTTGTTAGTTGTGTTACTGCATACGCAAACCTCAAACCTGAGGTGAGTTACCCCTGGGCTGAATTACTGCTGGGCTAGTATGAATAAAGAAAAGACTTCCTTCACAAAATGTGTGGTCTAAGTGTAAGAGGAGGCAGTAGGTGGACATCAATGAATGAAGTAACGACGAAGGCTAGCCGCCTCCACTTTCAAGGAGATAGGGTGGTGGGATTTAAAAGAAACAAGCAGACAATGATGTGTCTTTGTGAATATTTGAGGAAGGTTATTTGGAGCACAAGAAGAAACATTACATAAAGCAAAATCTGTGCGTGTAACAACAGTTCAGTTACCTGTGACCACTCTGAGATGGAGTCAGTCTTTCTTAGAGTTCTTTTCAACAGCATTTTGACTTTCTGGCAGGTGTCAGAATTAGGAGAAAGAATGTTACTGTGAGACAAGGTCCAACTGACTGTTAGGAGTTTGAAAGGCCACCTCAGAAACTCATTTTTGTGCATTTGTTCTACGTGGTTTTCTCCTTAACAGTCAAGATCTTACCAAGAGCTACATGAAGCTAATGTTGACAAAATACGTGTACCTAAACCTTAGGATGGGGTTTTGTGTTGGATATGAGGAGGCAGATGTGGGCAATGTGAGATACCTTTTTCCTGCTTTTCCTCCTGAACCCACGGTTAAGTTGATAATGCCCTTAAAACAGGTTTTTTTTTTTTTTTTTAACAGCAGTTAAAGTTAGCAGTTGAACAGAGTGTTCTTTTGGAAGCAGAATACTTCAGTCTTGCGACTGCCTTGTTGTCTGAGGTGTTCCCTTGACTACAGAAGAAGAAAAGGAATTGAGACCATAGTTCAGAGATCCTGTAATTTGCAGGACCAGGTTCAGAGTTTGTAGTTTGACCTTGACTTCATTTTAGTTTCAGTTTAACATGAGACATTGTATTTACAGAATCAATTTGGTTTGATTCTGTGAACTGACTTTCTGAACTCAGCAGGTTTCAAGGAACTGTGTTTAGAATTTTTTCATTCTGAGGTCTACTTTGTCACCATCTCAAGTTGTCTTTTTCAAGAATCCTCTATTTCTTCTTTGAGGTAGCTGGTAAAAGTCATTTCTTGCTGTGAGCAAGACCCATGCTTTTGTGTCTGAAATTGCTCATACTTTTTCAGGAAGTCTAGATAAAGACATGCTGACAGTTGTTGTGTAGAACTTACTGAAGAAAAATTTGTCAAGCAAAATGAAGTTAAATATTCACCAAACATGAAAATTATCAGAAGACTCTAGTTTTGCATACAATTTAAGTTGGCCACAGCCAACACAGTTGCTGAGAGATGCAGTCATTTTCTTTCTTTCCTTCTTCATGAGTTAGTACAATTTCAACAGGACAATGTTTTGGTCTGTACTTAGAAGATCTTCTTCACTTTGTCATATGTTGAACTGCCTGAGGAGCTGATCAGGTTTAAAATTAGCTTGCCAAAAAATAAAGTTAATTTTGATATCAGTAAGTTCTTTCATTCAGGCCCCATTCGTCTTATGCAACCTGAAGTTAACGTGAAAAAAAAAAAAACAAAAAAAAAACACCAAAGAGAAGAGAGGGGTTAAGCTAGCAGTGTGTTATGCTGGAGCACTTGAGCAGTTAGAGTGGAGTGCAGGTGCAATGCGTGAATGTTGTTTCTGTAGCCTAGGGTACAGAGAGATGTGAAGTGCATTTCCCAGCTGCTTTCCCTTTCTTAGGCTGGTCCCTTGAGGTGGTATTGGAGAGCGTGAGGATTTTGATTACAACTAAGAGATGTGCTCAAGAGGCACACCTAATGCCCTCAAGCAGCAAGTGTCTGTTCAGGCTCTCAGGGTGGACCGGAGCGAGGCCAAGTGGAAAGCCAAACACCAGCATCCCTAGCCCTTCAGCGTGTTCGTGGTGGAGTCTGAGCACCCTCCTCTCCGTCCCGGTTGGCAGCTGTACCCCCTGCGAGCAGGCTGCGGCAGGAGTGGGTTTCACACAGTGCAACTGCAGATAGTGGGGAGCTGGAGGGCCTTTAAGGCCTGCTGTTCCGTGTTTCTGTAGGTTTAAACCAGGAGGTTCATACAGTTTGGGTTTGTTCAAAGCACAGATCGGAAAAGAATATTTATCTGTTTGGTCTTTGTAACTAGGGGAAATTTCATAAGCATAAGGTGTTACATTTGGCCATCTTTGAAGTCAGGAAAATTGCAGACAGTTGTTAGTCTTGCAGGCAAACAGAGTGGCTTTCTTGTATCTTATCCTTTTTCTGTTTTATTTATTAAATACTCTGATCTTATCTTCTCTTTATGCCCTTGTGAAGCCCGCAGTCTTTTATTTCTCACTCATGGCTGAGAGTTGCACTGAACCTCAGATGGTATGGAAGCCTTGCTAATTTGCTTATCTAGCAATCTGTCTACAGAGGCCTTTTAGAAAAACATGGATTTGGTGATTTGTTATACCTGAAACCAACATATTTCTCTTTCTATTAGATGAAGAGCTCCCCGATTATATTATGGTCATGGTGGCCAATAAGAAGAGCCAGGAGCAGATGACAGAGGACCTTTCCCTTTTCCTTGGAAACAACACTGTCAGGTTCACTGTATGGTATGTTTGTCAGCTACTCGTCACCCTTCTTACCGCAGTGGGACTGCTCCCTGGAAGTGCAGCTTGAGAATATGAGCCCTTACTTACCTTCTCACCGTGTAATTTACATGTATCAAAACTTTTTATGTTGCAGCTCTGATAAATCAATCATTTTTAGTCTGTCAGCAGTTAGACTATTGCAGTGCTAATCGAGTGCCAAAGGAGACTGGAGGGCGTAATGCTTTGCCTGCTCGTAAGTGCAGCCAGACTTCTGAATGGAGCTTGAAATGCTCAGATAACTGAGGGCCCTATCATGACTTAAAAAAAAAATCCCGCAAAGCATGTGAGTTTCATATACTGCAGTTAATTCTTTTAAAAGTGGTTATTTAAAAAACAACTTCTTTCCTTTTGTGCTAACAGCACTTCAGGTTGCTGTTGTACGGGAATTACAGGACAGATGAGCAGCGGATCTAATTCTGTGTGCCGTCTTTGACAAGGCTTAGCACCACGCGTTTCGGTATTCCCACCTCTCAGGCTGTTCATTTATCACCACCACCCAAGCTCAAACAAAAGCAGAACCCCAGAAGTGTTGTGAGAAGGACAAATGAGCTACAGATGAACTTATTTTACCTGAACCCCTGACAGGGGTGGGTTAATTCATGCTCTGCTGCATGAGCGCTTTAGCCATTGTGGTAATTCTGATGCATTCTCTACTGAATTTGGCTTACAGGAGCATTACTTTGATTTGCACAGATGAGATGTATTACATGTTTCCTGCTTTTTCTTTTTTTTTTTTTTTTTTTTTTTTTTTCCTTTGTAATTTTCATTCTGACTGGTTACGTTCATTTCCAACGCTTCCATGGGATTAGTCAGGTTCTCCTTTATTTATTTAGGAGCTTTTATGCAATTAAACAGCGAAGAAAAGCATTTTAGAAGCTGGGGTTGTTACTGAGCTATAACCAGTGACAAAAAGTAAAAATTAGTTCCAGTTATTGCAGTTCACTGCATTAATTATTTAAACCAATGCATTTCCATGTGACAGTGTTACTCTTGGGGTTATAATTTGAGTTTGTTTTCAAAGTTTTCAATTTTCTTTGGCATTTGTCAAAAATAAAGGCAAGTGCAATTAACAATGTGCAATTAACCATGGACAGTAAGTCATGCAGCTGGCAGTAAGTCTCGCAGTAATGTTGGGAATCAGTTGGACAAATTAGGTTAACAGTCTGGTGAGTTTAACTCTACTTTTCTCTGAATCTTGATACACACCAATAAATAACACAATAATATGCAGCAGAAAACACTTTTATGACTTTGGAGATGGAACTAAAACTTTGTTGAAGAAGGAATAAAGACGTAGAAAAGAAATTTCAATAGAATAGAAAAATAATTTTTTTTTGGTATTTAGAACTGGGTATCAACTATATGTAGATCTTATACCTCCCGCTGGTTTAGATGATTCCTGTTTAAATTCCACATGTAATGTCTTTCAGTCATTGAGCGGAGTATCTGTGTCTGTCAATAGATACAAGTTCTATTTCCATGTGGTTTTTCAGATAATGCAGGCAGTACTGTTTAAAAGAAGGACCGAAAAGAAAACAAGGTGAAATGTATGCAATAAGCTACATGAGGACTGGTGGGAAAAAAGGTATATAGAATTGCAGTTAGGAGCTGTCTATGGTTTTCTTTCTTTTTTTTTTTTTTTTGTCTTTTTAAGGCAACCCAAAATTTTTACATTCTTAAGCAATGGGTCGCTGGCTAAATTAAATACTCAGCAAAGTCTTCCTCCCTTGGCTTCTCTCTGTAGCTGGTAATGCTGGGTCATCTAGCACGAGCTGCACATCAACTCTGTGGCAGAGCTGGCACTCCTGTGGGTTGGCCAGCACGTCGTGCTCTGAACCCAGTGTCATGTCACAGGTATCTGAGGGTCAGACTGAAAAGTGACACGCGGTGGTCACACCAGCGGAGCTCAGCTGACAGCATTCTGACAGCGTTCTAGTGGGAAGCCTTCCTTGTGTTTGCTTGCAGGTTTATGACGTTTGCATGCAGTTCTCCTTCTCCCAGTTTTCAGTGTGATTTTTGCTCCTTGACTCCTTTTGAATACTCAGTCTGAATTATGGAGATGCCCAAGATCAGATTGGCATTCTAACTAGCATATGTGCTTAAGTGTTTTGTTATTGTTTTTATTTTTTTTTCCTCTTTGTAATGTTGGTTTTCAAAGAGCATTATTTTCTTTCTAGCCTTTTGATTTTCTGTATTGCTTCAGCTTGGTGCCTGTTTCACAGGCAGACAGCAAATGTGATACCTCGCTGAAATGCGTTTGCTCTTTAACATGTCTTAAAAGAATATTGTTGGTATGCACAAAGCGTATTGGAAGATTCCCGAGTACATTAAGTGCTGTGAATTGTATATTTTTTAGGTTTGTATTGAGAATTATTTTTAACTTCATGAAATTAAAGTTTCATATATGAAGTAAAATTCTTGTCTATACTCTAGGCTTCTAACTTAGGTTTTTTGAGTCACTGCTTTTGAAGACATTTAACTCACACCATCGCTTGTAGTGGAACAGTAGAGAGTACTGGCTTTAATTCAGTAAACCAAGGAAATGCCTCAAGTAGATGATGTGATGAATGCCCTGCCTGCATGTATGAAGTTCACCCACTGGAGGCAAGATACTTAAACCCTTCCTTTGAGGTTAGATGTTGTCAGTTGGTGGAAAGTGAAGCCTTGTGTAAATAAGATGCTTGTTATAGTGGGGGAAGGACAGTTGATTTCTGAATTCAAGTTCTTCTGATTCTCCTTTTTCTCTTTTGCTTCCTTCTCTCTCCCCCTTCTGTTTCAGGCTCCATGGTGTTTTGGATAAGCTGCGGTCTGTAACTACTGGTAAGTAAGAAGAGGAATTCTGAGCGGAATTGGGTTTGTCTTTTCAATGTAGTGTTGCATGTCTGGTTAGTTTCAAGTAAGAACTGACTGTTTTGTTAGCTTAAAATTTCTGTAGTAATTTTGGGTCCTGACTTACTAGAAAATGGCTTTTTATTTTTTGAGACAAAGAATTTATTTCTGATTCCAGACTTTAATCCGGAGTGTTTCTCGCTGATATTTTGAGCTGATAAAACTTCAAGATTGTTGTGTTTTCATCTGGGCCATGTCTTGTTTGCAATATTTGGCTAGCTACATGTATTGCAAAATCTGTAGCAAAATCTGTACTGGTGTTCTTTGGTATAAAATGAAAGGTACCTCTCTTTGCAGAACCAACCGGTGTAAAATCTTCAGATTCTAATATCTTTGAGGGCAGCCATCCTTCCAGCAAAAGCAGTTCAAGTGCGAGTGATGAGAGGAGGCGTGAGGATACCTTGCCACCTCTTGCAGTTTCCAGCACTCGGACAGAGAGAACTGACTCCAGAGTTTCAACCAGCTCACAGGAACAAAGGAGCACGGCTTCACGGTAAAGCTGCTGGCTGCTTACTGACACAGAGTAGGAGTTGTGTGGCTGGGGTAGTTGTTCTGAAGAATGCAGGGACTTGGAAAGATCTTGGAGGAAAGCATTCCTATAATTTGTTAAATGAAAGCATTAAATCAGGAATTGGGTTCAATTTCTTTAAGCAGCAGATGTGCTTTGATTAATTAACCAAACTAAAAATGGTGATCGGTGTGGTAGATTTGCATAAGAAATAATACGCTTCATGATTCTTCCCATCTGGCTTTGTTTAAAAAGCTAGAATTCTCCAGAACTTTATTTGCAGAGTTAATAGTTGTCGGTTTCTTATTTTACCAGGCAGTCTTGTGAAGATGGTTCTGCATCCCGCTTGATGTCTACAGTCAAGCCTTTGAGGGAACTGTCACCTTCCGAAGCTGTGATTGACATTAAACCTGAACCAGATGATTTAATTGATGAAGACCTGAACTTTGTGCAGGAGAACCCATTGTCACGGAAGAAACCTCTGGTGACTGTCACCTACGGTTCTTCTCGACCTGCTGCTGAGCTCTATCGCCCCCCAGCCAGCCGAAGCGCGGACGGCAGCGCGCAGGTGCACAGACTGTCCCAGCAGGGCGGAGCGCAGGGGAGCCGGCAGTCAGACTCGCAGGGCTGCAGGTCCCTGGAAGCCGTCCCGCTGTGCAGCCCAGAAGCATTTGGCAGCTTAGCAGAGAGTTACAGAGCCACCTCCAAACTTGGTGCCGATAAAGCGGGCACTGAGGTTAGTACAGGCAAAACTGTTGCTGTATTTCATGCTTGCTAGGAGCCTACTTTCCTGGGTACACTTCCAGTAAAACCCTTGTCTTGGAGAAATCAGGGGACTAATGCTACTGATCTGAGTAGGTTTGGGATTTCACTCCTTAGGTCCCCTGTTAGGCAGAGGTGGTGTGGCTCAGCATCATCCCAGGCCGCAGAACAGCTGAGTCAGTCAGCTGGCATGTCTTGGTGCCACGTGGGGCAGGGCTGGTGGGTGAGCGTGTTGGTATGATGCATGTGACTTATCAGAAATAGTCTTTTGGATCTGTAGGTCACTGGGGTAGCGTGGCATTTGTGTGTCTCCAGTTCTGTACGTCTGTCTTTGGGATAAGGTTTGTTCATAACTATGCTTTGTGTATGCTAGATACACATCAGACTCTAAGGCCCAGGTGTGTTACTTCCTAGGATCGTTGATCACCATTTGCAGCCACGGTGTTTAAGCACTTCTTGTGACGGGTTTGGTACAAGCACAAACTAAAAGGTGGTCGCTGCCTTACTGACATCAGAAGGCAGGCTAACCCAGGCAGGGTTCATCCCAGCTGACAGTTTTCAGACTGTCCACGTGAATCCGTGAAGAGCCCCTTGTGAGTGGGATGAAGGTTGATGTGGCTGGTAATGTAATGAAGCAGAAATCTACTTGCATTGTCTTCCAGCTGCATCTGTTTCCCACAGCGTATGCAGTTCTGTCTTTTCTGCTGCTTACGTTGCTCTGTACAAAGGGCAGTGATTTTTATTTGGCTGTGTAGAATGGTTTGTAAAGATGTGTGCTGATGTCTTTGGATTTTAAGATGGGGAAGTGACAGTGAGAACAGACTGATTTATCAATGATTTATGCACAGCCTTATACAAGTGAGAGTCACATTCCGTCCCTGGCAATCTTAGGAAAGGTCTTGGCAATTTCCTCCTATTACAATTTCATTAATAGTGTCCAGCAGAGGGCTCTTTCAGTAGTATTAATTAGAGCTGTGGACCTTTACTGTACTCTGCCGTCTCGTTAGACAAGTCCTTGTGGTTTGGGAAGTTTTTTTTTCCTTTAAAAAGGTCTTTGCTGTAGGTATTAGTTTGTTTGGGTTTCTTATTGCATGTCTTATGTATCGATGTAGTCCAGGCTCACTCTAGGATATTTCTTCCTCCTTGGAGGATGTGACCAGCTAACGGGTACAGTGCGCACACCTCACAGTCAGGAGCCTCGTTGTGCTCGGGTGGAGCTCAGCGCTGTGTGACGGTTCCTGTAGGAGGTACTGACTTGTGTTTGCTCTGTTGCTTTTACACAGACTAGCATTTAAATCTGCCACTGCCACGTGCACTGTGGTTGTGGTGAGTGCTGTCAGAAAAGGGATCTTGCACTTCTTAAGCTGGACCACCCTGGCTCGGCAAAGCTGCTAGCGTCCTTTGGAACATGTCAGCTTGCTAGAAATTAATCTTTAATCTAAGAACTCGAGTTAATGCAGAGGAGAAAGTCATTCTCAGTTATTTCACTTTTCTTCATAAACCTTTTAATATGTGCACCTTAAAGGACACTATGCATTGCGTTTATAAACCCTGTCTTTTATCTGTGGGCATTCAGTAAATTTATCTGTTCTTTTGACTTTTTTTCTTCTCCTTTTCTAAGTGTTATTTACTGCCTCATTTTTAATGAGGTACTTCAGTGTAAACATATCTGATTTTCATATTCTCTGGCACTGTCATGTGTTTCTGCCCACAGTATCTTAGATTCATGCAATGTGAGTGGAAGTTCTCCATCTTCTGGTTGTAAGTAGAATAGCAAAGTTTTCTTTGCTGGCTTATTAATGTATGTTTGATGCTGAATGTTTTGGCTGTCCTGTTTGTTGTAGGAAGAAAGCTCCAGGAAGAGAAGGTTGCCTGTTGTAAGCTCGGTAGTCAGAGTGAAAAAGTTCTGTAACGATGGTGAGGAGGAGGAGGAGGAGGAGGACTATGGACTGCGGACAGGAAGCATCTCCAGCAGCGTGTCTGTACCTGCAAAGCCAGAAAGAAGGTACTTAAGACCAGATGCTTAATGCTGTATCTTAACTTTCCAGGGGTTCCAGTTGTTTTGTTCAGGAATAGTTTTCATACCAATTGCCACTGATCAGACAGAGCTGATTCTGTTCTTTGCACTGAACCTTTTGATATGGTTTCAGTCTCTATTACTTTAGAATA
Source organism: Alectura lathami (assembly GCA_013399715.1). NCBI lineage: Eukaryota > Metazoa > Chordata > Aves > Galliformes > Megapodiidae > Alectura > Alectura lathami. Next base: position 99,060 of record VXAV01005237.1, read on the forward strand.
ATAACTTCTGATCAGTGGGGTTCTTGGATATGCTTTTAAAGTGAATTTTGTCTCTTTATGTTGCTCTGTTCTTTAAGATTATTTTAATTTAACAAAAGATGTCAGGCATTCACCCTGCCCCATTCTGTTTGAACGTCAGGTGTCAGTCACGGTCCATCACCAGTGCCTTGCATCTGACTTCCAAGGGTAAGAGGAATAGCATTTAAACTAGGGAAGATACAGTTCCACTGAGCTGCAGTGCTAGCTTGTGTAAGATCTGTTTTAAGCTGGTGTACTTCGTTGAATTTATCTTAGCACCACTGCGCGTCTGGTTTAAATGTCCTTAATGAGTGTTCAAAGAGAAACAGAAAGCATTTTTTACAACAAACCTGTTTCTGTTAGAGTCAGTTTTCATCTGTCTGTTGTTGCCTCTGTGGCAGCTGCGTAATGGGTGCCAGCACAAAGTTAGTAACAGGAATGTGAGGGGCAGAGGTGGGAGGACGTGAAGGGCAGAGTCCGTGCCTCGCAGGCACAGCGTGGCGTGGCTTTACAGCAGCTTGAGGTGAGAGGTGGAAACCACGGAGCTTCCGTGTTTGTGAGTGCCTTGTGGCTCCTTTTTCATTCAGAGAATAGCTGAAAACATACACAAAGTGAATTTTTAGGTGATGATTTCTGTCAGTATGATGTGTAACTTGTTGGTGTGTTAAAATACCTGTGTTTGGCATGGATACAGTTGGTGTTGCAGTCCATTTACAAGTAATTATTTTTTCATCTCACTTAGACCTTCGTTGCCACCTTCAAAACAGGCCAACAAGAATTTAATACTGAAAGCAATCTCCGAAGCACAGGAGTCAGTTACAAAAACAACTAATTATTCCACAGGTAATTAGCATCATTTATGTGAACGCTGAGCTCTGATATTTCCAAGGCCTGTTTAATGACTCCAAGCTAGACAAAGCAGAATGTTGAATAGTGGGTGTCAGTGATACACTGAAGGGGTTTTCCGTGTACTGTGTGCACTACATTAATCTTCAGTGATGATTATGAAAGTGTAAACAAGGGAGGAGAGAGGTATTTAAAATATATTAGTCAGGATGATAAATCTGTAAGGTATATAGAGACAAAATCAAAGTGCCAGAAGTTTTCTAGTGTTAATGGTTGCCAGGGAGAAAGTACTCAGTATTAGGCATGTTGTTGGAGCTGTTTGCTCCCATTTCTCTTCTGCGCTCTATTCTTTCCTTCTGAGAGAGGAGGAGAAAAAAGCCAAACAGCAATAAAATCAAAATACACTGGGTATAGGTAACCAAGGTGCAAAATAAGAAGGGATATAGCGATTGATATACCAACTTCCATTCTCTGTAAGCAGTGAGGCCGCAGCTTTACTTCGGTGGTTTTAGGTATTGAGGTGCTCTTGGTACAGCAGTTCGGCAGTTGCCTGTGTTGGCATTCAGTTTTCCTAGTTGGGAAAAACTGTGGCTGATGAAGCTGTTACCTTGTACCCTGTCCCCTGGTGGCAGGGGAGGAGCAGTCACTGCACCAGCTGAACCCTGACTTGTGCCAGCTGGAGCAAGACTGGGGGCTGTCAAAAATCTCTTGCCTGCTGTCTTGCAGACCTGTAGACTGAGAAACACATACCTTCCTTCTACACTAACGCATCTACAAGGGGGTTGTTGGGAGCCTGTTACCTGCTTTCCTGTAGCTACTTGTATTTTCCAGTTTGTTTGGGTGCTGGTAACTCAGTCTAAAGGCATCTGAAGATGTTTGTTAGAATCATTGGTGGAAGGTTTTCTCCTACAAGTAGATGTTCTGTGATGCAGCTCACTGGGCATTCTGTGCACACCCATGAGTGCACTTCCTCACTGAGAATCATACGAGTGGCTGAAGAGCCTTTTTGCCTAAACAGATGCTTGAGGTTTTTGTGTGTGTACATGAAATTTATTGGAGCTATTTTAGCATCATGTGTAACCGTAGTGCTGTTGGGTGACAGGATTATATGTCAGTCATTTACCATTGTTTCTTTATTTCAAGTTCCACAGAAGCAGACTGTTCCGGTTGCGCCGAGAACTCGAATTAGCCCAGAGGAATGTCAGTTAGAAGTACTCCAGGTGCAGAGCAGACTCCCTGCTCTGAGTTCTCAGCTTCAAGTGGAAGAGCCAAAGGAGCAGACAGTTGAAGGAATTCAAGGTCATATGATAATATTCTTTAAAAATTTATACTGGGGAATGTCATTTTACAGCAGGCTGAGCAGAGAAAAGAAATGCTTTTAATTTTTAACTCATCATCAAGTGTTGCATGTGGAAATGACCTGAAAACCAAGAAGCTTTCGGAAGCATTGCTGCAGGGTACATACAGACCCAGATAACCTCAGATGAATTAATCAGGAAGCAAACGGTGACACAGCACGCTGGCATATCACTGAAGAATAATTTTGCATAAGCAATTGCAATCAGTGAATTTATCCACTTGTATTGGGGTGAATTCTCTTTTCCCCAACTGTTGCATTTTTTTCCTTGGTATCTTGTAGGGGTATTGCTATCATAAAGCTTATGTGAGAGTTAAGATAATGTGTGTTTGGAACAATTTTGTAGCATGTGAAATATTTAATATGATTCTTTCCAGCATGTTGGTATCACACAAATAATTTTACAGTCTTACTTTGTGGTGTTGGTGTCAGAGTCCTGTGGTTGCTGTTATGGGACAGCTGCTGTAGGGTCACTGTGTGACCCGTAAGCCTCGTTCTTATTTCTGTTATGAAACTCCTAAAAGGAAAATGGCTTACTATCTGAAGATGGTCAGTGTGAAAGAAACCTCTGCCTGCGCGTTACAAGGAATTACAGAAGTAACGTGGTAGAAAATGCTCGTGTCAGAAGCTGGTTTGCTCTTGCTCAGTGTTTAGATTGCTGAGCAGCTTTCAAGATCTGTGTTACATCAGCTCACTGTCATTGTTAAGGGTTGGTAAACATTCCTCAGTAAAACAAAGGGACGTGTTTCTTTTCAGTCTTTTATTTCTCTTTTTGGATGTATTTAGGATCTTTCTGCCAACATAAAGTAGTTGGAATTGTATCTGTAAAATGTATAAGAAAAAGGTTTCTCTGCTTTTGAACTGATATACAGAAAATATTTACGGTAAATATTTTGGCTCTCTTCCAACTGAAATGGAAATGACACCTTACTTAAGAAACAGCAAGCAAAATAATTTTTCTCAAACCTTCAGTCAAATGTAGAAAATTGCTACTATGAGTTGTGTCACCTCTTCTAAGAAGACCATGAAGTAGTACCTTGCAGTCAGCTGCTTTCTTGTGTGTGCATGTTCACTGAACTGTCAACGCCTCCCCAGATGAGGAAGAACAACGTGGGCTTTGAGTGTCCGTACCCACAGACCTCGTTTGTTCTGAGTAGTGAGAGCGGGAAAGAGTCATTCGGAACTGGGACTGTGCCACGCCATCTGTCTGGAGAAAACTTGTTCCTGAAGCAACAAGAAAAGGGGTTTTTAACAAGAGTGGCTGTTTTTGTTCAAATTGTGGAGGGAGTTATGGCCTTCTTTCTTTTAAATCAAAGGCCCTGGCAGAGTATGCTCCAGTTCTGTATTTCATTTTTAAAGTTTCCTTTGTAGTTTCATGCATTAATCTATAGTTTCATTTTGACACATACTAAAATGTGCTCCTAACACCTGTTTTTCAGGAGCTGAACTGAAGGAGCTCTCTTCTCGGCTCCAGATAGATGCTGTGATTGAGGACACCTTGCACATTGCTCAAGGTTAAGTCTCGTGACCTTTTGTTCCCAATGAAAACTTGCACGTTCCCAAATTGAACGCTGCTGGTCAGGGAATGCGAAAATAAAATTTCGTTTTTAGTTAGTTACACTGATTTGTAGTATTTCCTAGTCTCTGCATGTCTCAGGAGAAAAACAGTCACATCGGTAGGCGTCTGAGCCCGAGAGACTGTGTGTGTGCGTTTCCTTCAGTGCTGTTCCAGTGCAGCTTTGTTACGCCCCAATGCAAAGTTTCCTCATCAAGCCTACCATGGCCGATGGTTCCCGCTGATGTACTTTTGTGGAATAAGCAAGAAAGTAAAAATGTTTTCTGTAAGCTACTAGTGAGAATGTAAAACAGAAGAAGTATAGCTCAGTGGCTGTGTGAATGGGTTTCGATCAGTTGTGCTGTAAGTTACAGTTATATGATTATTTTTCTCTGTTCTTTTCTGTGTAATTGTTCCCCTAACTCAGATTACTATGACGCAGAATCCATGGTGCATGCTGACACCAGGTCCTTTATCCTGAAGAAGCCCAAGCTGTCAGAGGAGATAGCACCACAGAGCCAGCAGCTGGCAAAGAGGGCCACGGAGGCGATGCGAGTGCTCTCAGGACGGCTGATCCAGGCGCGGTAAGAGGCTCTGCTGCCAGTCAGAGCGCTTGGCTGTGGTGGGACTGGAATCGTTCAGCCACGCCTGATTTGTGCATCCAGGCACGATCTGTGTAATGGTGGAAAGCGAGCTGACACTGAGTGGTGGTGTGGGGGGGAAGGCAGAGGCAAAGCCCTAGAAATCCTTTAAGTTGAAGGTAATTCCCAGAGTCAGGCACAGTTTGAGCTTGTCTTTCATTTTCAAGAAAACAGAAGAAGGAACTGAGTAGGTAGCTGTTTTTTATCACATCTGCTCTGCTTTCTGAAATCTTAATTATGAAATTGCTCTTTTAGATGCATTCTACACTGTAGTTGCTTTTAGCCCAATTTCGTAGAGAAGCAAAGTTTATACCATCACTTTTTGTCAAAGACAAGAACTCTGTGGTGAGTCAACGAAACCACTCAGGTGAAATGGGTGGGACAGTGAAAAAGTGCAGAAAACATGTATGCATCCCCTGGTTTTGTACTCTTATCCCGTCTGAGTACTGTCAGAAACAGGATACAAGGCTAGATTGATCTTTTGATAGGGCTTAGCATTAAAGGTCTTTAGTGTCAGTATTTGAAAGCTCTCTTCCCACCCCAAAAAACTTTCACACCCACTGTCTCTTAATGTGCTGTTCTGTAGCTTTGAGGAGATGCTTGTTTTGTGTTTTAAAAGGTTCGTGATTACAGGAGTGCCATTTAACCTCATTTTCTTGGTCTCAAAACTAAATTCCCTTCAACACGAATCACTTTATCTGTGTCTGCAGATGAGCTTTTGGATCTGTGTGTTTAGCAGAACCCAACTCAGGCATAGCTGTCGGCTCTCTGCTGCGTGCTGCTGTGAGCTGTTTTGCTTGCTAGTGCTTCAGAGCACGAGAAGACAAGCAGTTAATTTAATTATTGTTAGTCTTAAAGTTTGCTGCTGTGCTACTCTCTGGCTTGTGCTACTTCTGCTTACTGGGGCAGCTCACTGTTTGACAGGAGAGGCTTGAGTAAGAATCTGTGTTCACCACATTTCTTTGTTTTACAGAGACCAGGTTGCACAGCCAGAGAAGCCTGCTAGTCCCAAGTTCATCGTGACCCTGGACGGCGTGCCCAGTCCACCTGGATACCTTTCAGATCAAGAAGAGGAGGATATGTGTATAACTGAAGGGTTAAAGCCACTTACCCAAAATATGTGTGCAGGCAAAGGACTAAAAGGCCTTCGAGCACAGCAGATGCAGATTGTAACCAGGCAGCTGGAGGGCTCTGATGGTAATTACTCTTCCCAGCAGGGCCCAACCCTGATGTGGTGGTGTGATTGCGGGTGGAACTCCCGGGTGTTGTCATCCTCAGCAAATCAACGTGATGGCATTTATTCTTCCTGTGAGAACATCTCTTAGGTGGCAGTTCAGTGGGTTCGTGTCTCTAGCGGCCTTTATCTTGATAGAGGAGAGCAGTACCACACATAGGTAATTCTCCAGACAGCTCAGCATTGGTAATTTTTTTTTTCTTTTGCAAGTGTAGTTTGTCTTCATTGCCAGAAATCCGCACTTCTGGCTGACCCGTTATTATTGTCCACATGCTGATGGACAGGTTTTGGATGAATGTTTTCCTGTGCCTTCAACTGTAACAAATGTATCAGTTGGTAGAGTTCAGTTGCTGGGATAGTTTTTGTTTGAAACCTGCGTTTCAGATGTTTCTGCTTTGAAACGATGACAAATACAGAGGATATTGTTTTGTTGTGGACCTGTTGAGTGCTTGCCTGAAGGTCACACCTGGGTTCAGTTTTTGGCAGTGCAAACCTTTATTCCTACAGTGGCAGTGCATCCACTTTTCTGAACTCAATAGGGAGCAATGTTTGATGCCATGTGGAGAACACTGGAGATTCATGGTTTGAGCTGTGAAGGTGTAACACAATCATGGGAGAACCATGGGGGCGATTAGGTCTTACTGCTGGAGCTGTGCCGAGTCCATGTCCTTTCTGCCCTGCTGCCCTGTTCAGATCAGGCAGCCTTAAAGAAGTAGGGGATGCTGTGCATCCCTTGGTGTATTTTCCCTAGAGCAGTGAGATCTGTGTTCAGGTACCACCCTTGCAAATCTGCTTTTACTGGGACAGGCTCTTTCATACTCCAGACAGGAGCTGTTTGGTACAGGAGGTGTTCCTAGTGCAGTAGGGGTCTCAGTTAGCTGAGGCAACCCGAAGCGCCCTGGTGATAAATACTGTCCGTTCAGGGTAAAAGTGGGCGTCTCACTCTTTCTCGGATTAATTTTCTAGAGCCAAAAATATAATGGAGAAAGGAAGCAAGACTGTATTAATACATGGCTCAGCAGAGTAAGTCAGGGTCAGCTGAAGAATCTTTGTCTTAGTCTGATCTGATTGAGTTCGAATCTGTTTGACTCGCACCTCCATTGGGTTTGTGAATAAAAATGCTGTTGCTTTTAAACAGCTGAAGTTTGCTCTTCTATCGCTACAAGGAAGCTGTCGGTCCACGATCAGGGCTTTGTTCACTTTGTAATTTTGGAGATACTCTTCAAATCATATGATCATACATAAATTTTTACTGTCGTAAATTTCTTTTTAATGAGCAGAGGCTTATCAGCTAGTGAGCTTGGGGGGGCTGAAAAAACAGGAAATGTTTTGAATTTCAATTATGCAATATTGTGTAAGTCAAAATGGACATGGAATCAAAGAGGTCCCAGCTTGATTTTTTTTTTTTTCTTGCCTTTATCCTTTCCCTCCTAGTGGAAATGGAGCAGTTGAATGTGCTGCAAAAACAGGAGAAGGTGCTTGAGCGCTGCAAGTACTGGCCTGCTTGTAAAAATGGAGATGAGTGTGTGTACCACCACCCCACGCTGCCTTGCAAGTGAGTAGTGCAGAGCTCATCCACTGGAGATCTTCTTATTTTTACTTTTTTTTACCTTTTGCTCCAAATTTCCCTTCTGGATTTCTATTCACTCAGGGTTTTTCCTAACTGCAAGTTTGCTGATAAATGCTTGTTCATCCATCCAAACTGTAAATACGACGCGAAGTGCACCAAGCCAGACTGCCCGTACACCCACGCCAGTCGACGAGTCCCCCTTCCATCTCCTAAACCAGGTGAGCGCCTCTTGCTTTTCTGAGCGTGAAATGAATGTGCTGAGGGGACGGTCGTGTGGTGGGAGCAGGAACTGACATTGGTGGAAAAAATAGTATTTTTGCTTGATTTGGCTTAATTTTCTGTGAAGTCTTCATGTTAGGTGAATAATAATAATCCAGTGTTACGACAAAATCTGTATTTGCTATCAGAAAAAACCCTGAATGCTGTTATACAACAGTTTATGAAATCTTACCCTCTGTGCCATGCCAAAGAAGTGTTTGTATGAAATATATGAACTTTTTTGGTAGGAGTTCATTTTCTGCAGTGAAGAGATGACTCTCAGGGAATGGGGTTACGCTGTGGGTGCAATTGCTGTGCTTGAAATACTGCTCGGTATTCCTGAGCCCTGAGCAGTGCCAAGGTGGAGGGCCTCTGCACCTCTGATCCCTCGGAAGCAGCTCACCCTGTCATGCTACAAAGTCATCCTGTCACTCTGCCAGCAGGCAGAGCACAATGTGCTCATCTCCTGTACCATTTCCAGCAGCTGTGTCTTTCCAGTGCTCCTGGAAAGAGAAGCACTGCCTGTGCTCTTCAGTGCTCTTACCTTAAACTCTAACAACTTGCCGCTGTCTGAATTCAGCACATGAAGTTTTCACTGCCTAATCTGTTGGAAGCATTGCTGTGACCGTGGGCTTCTGTTGTGAGATGGTGGGACCGAGGCCGATGAGCACCTGGTGGCCTTGCACCCCAGGCTGAGATCCACTTGGTGCAGCGTGATGGGTTTCCCAAGTTTCTTGCAGAACTTTAGGCTATTAGAAGATGTAATTTCTTGTGAAAGGATTGAGATGTTTTTGTGGAATTTTGTTTAAAAAAGCCGTTTGTTCTGATTGTTCCTGTTCTCTTCTGTTAGCACCACTACCCACACAGCCTCTATCCTCCAGTAGTCCGCTGTGCAAGTTTTTTCCTGCTTGTAAGAAAATGGAATGTCCATTTTACCACCCAAAAGTAAGAACCATCTCCTATGCCTTTCTTTTCTACAAGATCCTTGAAATATGTTGCTCTGAGTCACAGAATGTTGTTAGGGTCTCACAGTTTTTGCATTCACTTTTCACATTTAACTTTAGCTCAGAAACAGAACATACAAAGGCAGTGACTTTATTCAAAAATACAATTTTCTTGATTTTTTTTTTTAATCTTTTCTTTCTACTAACTGCATGTGAGGAACTGTAGCCTAGATGGAAGCAATGTGTTTCAGACTTCTGACTTTCTCCTTGGGTGTGCTGCAGTATGCAAGAATTCCCAGTCTGCCCAGTTACCCCAGTATGTCAGCATGATTGTTACAAGAGTCTGTAACTGGAGGAGTACTTTCATCCTTGAGAACTGTGTCCGTGCATGGTTTCACACCAGGACGTTTAGTGCTTTTTCAAGCCGTAGTGATGCTGAATGCACTGGCTCCCCAGGACTCCATTCCCAGGTCATATCAGCCAACAGGACCTTTCCCTTTCTCTGCAGGGAACGCTGTAGCATGCTCCTCACCTGTGTGCACAGGTCGACTGAAACCACTCTGTAAACCCCTAATGCAAAGGAGCTTCCACCTGGCAGCACAGTGGCGCTTTTGGGGCATTAAACTCACAGTTAACATTTATGAAAAAGGACTGATAGCACGACCCTGTGAGGCTGTTGGGTTTGTTATCAGAGAGATCATACAGCAATACAAATTCACCTGTAACTTTTGAGGTCGGCTTGTTCAGAAGCACCTCAAAGCAGCCTCTTCTAACAAGCTTTCCTTTTCAGCACTGTAGGTTTAACACACAGTGTACAAGGCCAGACTGCACTTTCTACCATCCAACGATTGCTGTACCTCCACGCCATGCCTTGAAATGGACTCGAACTCAAACCAGGTAATGATTTTTAAGTTTTTTATTTTTCTTTTCCTTGTTTTTCTGCCTACCAGAAGCTTATTTAAGTCACAAATGTAATTTTACTCAGGGGAGCCAGGATTGTATGATGGAGGACACCTGTCATAGGCACCCTTCTTTAAGATAACTCTGGACTGGTTGTTTTTAGTAGCATGAGCATTTGCTAATATGATGCAACACACAAGGGCCCTGCGATTAGGATGTGGCAGAGCCCTGAAATCCTGACCCAGCCATGTTGTGCTTACGTAGTTTTAGTTGAATAAAGCTGAAGATCCAGCATCAGCTGTTCTTCACCTCTGTTTTATCTTCTGACCAAGGTGGTCTTTTCCACAAAATGTTCAGATGCTTCTTGTGAGTGTCTGTGAACCAGGCACTTCTGTTCAGAACAAGTTTTCTGGCAGAGCAGCTCCTTCCTGTCATGTCTGCATGATTTCAGAAGTGAGCAGCAAACGGCCCAAAGCTGCAGTCACTGCCTACCTTCAAGGTGCTCACATTGCCTGAGCCTTTTACTCCATCTGATCTCATTTTAAAAGGTCATAATCACCACAGGGGTGAGGCTCAGATCAGTTCTCAGATCATCCTTGCAGCTGGTGGGAGTGTCACTCAGGATTGTTTCTCTCTCCCGGCAGTGAATGACTGTGGTACATACGAGTGGGGACTGAGCTCTGCCTCCTTTGGACAGCAGCGGAAAGGACGATGGACCGCCAGGGCCGTTAGGAGAACCCATGCATTCTGAACTTTTACTAGACGTTGTTTTCATAAAACAAAGTTGATTGCATACTTGAAATGTCTCTAATTTTCCAAGTTTGTAAGCTTGAGCAGTTTTACATTTTTTTTACACGGTAAGAAGATGTCTGTGTAAGAAAAGTTTCCTTTGAATTCCATTAAAAACTTTCAAAGCACATCTTGTGTTCTACTTGAGTAATGTGTCTTGTTTAAGATGAGGGGTTGAAGTATATCATCAGTTCTTATCTTATTCCTGTATTAAGACCATGGTGGAAGTGTTTTTCCTTTCAGCAGCTGTTTGGGATGATGCATGCAACTCCTAGCAACCACTGAGTCAACTCTCCTGCTCACAGGGAAAGATCAGGCAGTGGTTTGCCTGTGGGGCATTTTTTCCATGTACCAGTCATCATACCCCTGCTGCTTTCTCAAACGGGCATACAGGGGCAAGGGCACAAAAATGCTTCATAAGCAAGAGCAATTACCAGTTACGTGCTGTGCTCTGTTGAAGAAGGGTAGGACATGAAACACCACAGCGCTTGAAAGGAAATGCTTTCAGACAGCTCATTTCTAACTGGGACAGAGAAAGTGAGAAAGCACCTCTGAGCCTGGCTCTGAAGAACCCGCTTCCCTCCCCTGGGCACACCGCAGTGAATGCAGCCACAACAGCTGCAGGGAGGTGCCCGTGACCGCATCCGTGGAACCGCAATGACAGGAAGCGGTGAGCAGGACCAGGAATGCACTTTTTTATTAAATGTTTTGTATCTTTTGGGGAACTACATTTTCACAAAAATATACAAAAGAATTTTTTTTTACAAATATTTACATTAGATATCAGAAAACAATATTAGCTACATAGTTTAAATTAAATTTGACAAATACAGTCTTCAATTCTGAAACATAATGCTCCAGGAAAGTATTTTTTTAATTTTTTCTTAAAGGTTTGTGAAATAAAGTACTCAAGGTTCATATTCAAATTTAAAAAAATCGTAATGCAAAAATCTGACATTTAGTTTTTTATATATATTATATATATGTACTTTACATAAACATACAACATTGTTACGGGGAACAGAAGTTCATGGCGGAAACCAAAACAGAAAACACTTAAGCCCATGATCCTTATTACAGTAATACACGACCATACCTTTGGACTAGTTCAAAATAACTTTTTTTTTTTTTGGTTAAGCAAAGGGGATTACCTGACACACTCCATAATGAAACACAACAAATCTAAAGACACCTGGATTTTAAGCTTATAGAACCACAGTAAAATATTTCCTAAGGTGGCCTGACGGGAGAGCGGAGGAGCAGAGGACAGGCTTTTGCTTTGCAAGGAACAATGCTGAAATATTTTTTTTTTTTCCCCAGACAGACTGCAAATTATGTTACTTTTCTATAGACTTATCCAGTGCCTTCATTAGCTGCCCCAGTCAGAAATAGCTGCCACCGTGAAGTTATTCCTCCTTTTCAGTGTGAGATGAGAGGATGATTTGTAAAGGCAGCAGCAAACTATTCACTCACTGCTGAATTTCAACAGCGCTGATGTGCTACAGCCTACTGTACAGTGGTTAGTGTGAGGCAAGATGCTGATTTTTTCTTAAAAAAAAAAAAAAAGGTAACTAAACCCAGCCATAAAGCTAGAAGTGTATACATGTTTAAAGGGAATGCATCCAAGGCAGTTACTTAGCTTTTTTGCATTATTTCAAATGATCCTTGTGGCCTTGAGAGTATTCTTATGTGAAATTTTACATTGAAAACGCATTAACATTCTTCACAAACCAGCAATGCAGCTTCTCCATCACTGAGTACAATATGCTGTGTACCCATAACTGAACTAAAAAGCATCAACTAAGCCCACGATTTCCAAATACTGTTGTCTTGTTTTGTTTTCTAAAAAAAAGAGAATACCTACTTTGAGCCTGAACACACAACACAAAGCTAAGTAGCTGCAAGTAAAGGGAAAGCAGACCAGAGACATGGAGGGAACTACCCAACAGCACCAACATTTCACAGAAGTACAGAAAACCATTTTTTTTTTCCATGCAATTTGTGCCAGTGTTCATGCCTGGAGTTTATCATTAACTTCCCAGAGAACAGAGTACATGTGCCGGGACTGACTGGTGGCTGGAGAAATCATGGAGGTGATGAAGTGCCATTTACAGCTCCAGAGCTGAGTTCTTTTTGACTAATGTGCTGGAAGAAGGTATTTAACTGCTCTTTCTTGGGAAGAATAAATACCCTTTTCTCACCTGCTGGGAATGGAAGGATGCGCCCCCCCAGAGCACTCCCAATCTCAAGAATTTCCAGCTAAATCTGTTAATGAAAAATGCATTCTCAGCAGCACAACGCTTTGGATTGCATTCCACCATCGTGCTGGTGTGGCTGTGCTTAAAGCTGACCGACCTCTCACAGCCACTGCATCTGGAGAAATATTTATTTGGGGTTTTGGGAGGGTGGGAGTTGGATCAATAGTGCCCATGGAAGGAAAAAAAAAGGAAAAAAAAAAGAAAAAAAATCCAATAAATCAGGAATAACCACAAAAGCTAATAGATTAATTTTTGGATATTGTGTGAAAAACAATTTTCCTCCTTCCAACTGGCTTATACTTCTACAGAGGACTGAAAATAAACATACCCCTACTAAACCCCTTTTTCAGAACCAACCAGTGCAATCCTCACCTCGATAACCTACATCTCTACCCTTCATCTTTCACCTCCTGCCTCAGACCCACTGAGAACAGCTGCCGCTGGCAGTGGCTCTGTGAATGCTGCAGCTACAAGAGATGCCTGGGACAGTGGTAGCTGTCCCGTGGAAAAAATTGTGTTATGGAAAACTGGTAAAGCACGGACAGGGCTGCTGCTCTAGCTGGAAACTGATCAGTCCTGGTGGGTGCACTGAGAAGTCGAGGCGGTACAAGAACCTTTCACTTTCCTACAGGCCTGAGAGGTGAAGACCTTGAATCCAGACAAGTTGCACAGGCTGTGGTCAGTGCCACTCAGCTCCTGGCAGTGCTTGAGCATAAAAAGCAGCACATTGGGGTGGTATGTCTTGAAAACTCAGGATCTAAAATTGCATAATGTTTTTTGATATCTTGAGGTTTTTTTTCTTGCTTGCTTTTCAAATAAGCTCCCGCATGGCATCTGTGCCCAAACCAAAAGAAATACGTGCAAGTAGGTAAAAGACAAAATCCCTTTGCAGGGACTTGAGGTTATTCCACAACAAGCAGTGGAAAGATGAGACTCTGGATTTCCCTTCCAAAAGCCAGACACACAGTGCCTCTGGTGTGCCGAGCTCAGCTGTCCTCCAGCAGGTGCAGAAGAATCAGTTCAGATACAGGTGCAGAGATTTTGTTTCTTACCAAGAGTTGCTACAGATAAAATGAAGCTGAGTCATCTAAGCAGCACCTGTAATGAGTCTGGATTTTTCACCCAAAGCTTACCTTAAGACACTATTTAATAATTTCCTTAGTTTGTAATGATTTATTTCCACTGATACATATTTCCAGGCCTCCCCTACATTCCTCCCCTGACTTACCATGCCTACATCTGGAGGCCTAAGACAGAACCACTGCAGGAGCATTGGTCCCTGTGCCTCCAGCTGTCCCCTGCAGACCCAGGGCCACCTCCAGCAGCTGGTGGCACCCAGAGCTCAGGGGGACAAGCACAGCTGCAATGCATGCCACCCACAGAGCTGGGCACAGCTGCGGACAAGACCCAGAGCTGGCGAATGCGGCCTCGATAGGAAGGAAAGGAAAGAGGAGGCAGCTGATGGAGGTTGTTGTGAGGAGCTCTCCGAAGTACCGTATTTCTTTGGTTTAATATTTTTTGCTTAAAGAAAGCATTTAAGCCCATTTGCACAGGAGACCGAAATATGGACAAAAAGCAGAAGCCTATTAAAACGAATCTGTGTTTGGTTTATGTGGGAAAGATTAGTAGCATTTTAAAATACAACTTAAACTCTTTTTCCTGAGCTCTCAGCACCACATTGCTTTTTTTCTGTTGACACTGTTTCTTTGCTACCAACACACATAGGCTGCAGCAGCAGTAACTGCTGTCAGGTGCTGTACCTCCCACAGGCATGGGAGTGGAAAGAGCAGCAAAGCAGCGGCTGCATCTTCCCCAAAACAGCGAACACAGCTGCCTGGAGCCCTTCCTTGAGCACTCTTTGCTCGACACCCATCTGTTCTCCAGTTCTCCAGCCCCAGAACCCGATGCTGAAGCGCTTCCACTTGAAACAAGATGTTTGCCCTTTACGAAGTGCTGTGACTCCCCATCCGGCACAAGGCCAGTCCTGCGGCCTTGCCTTTGCCTGTCTAGGATCCTCCCTTCCTTTGCCTTCCCTTGTTTCTCTCTCTACTCGCTTCCAGTTGCTGCTCCCTCCATCCCATCTTCCACAGTTTAATAAGTATTTGAAATTACAACAATTGCCTGTTGTCACCATGCTCAGACTGACCTTAATTTTTTTATTTTATTTTTTCTCCACATTGTGGAGGAAAAGAACACACTGTGCTTTTTTCCCCACCTCCTTTTTCTTCAAGTAAAAGTGGTTTGGTTGGATCACTGGTTTAACAGAGTCAACAAAGAATGGATCAGGGTTATGCAGGATATGCTGCAGGTAACAAGAAGGGGTGGCGAGTGGTTACTGTTCTGGCATCAAGTAGACTGGGAAAAACAAAACCACTAAACCCACTCTCTAATTATTTCTTACTAATGAGTGATTTTGGCAAAGTAACCTGTTGTGGCTCTTATTATGCATATCACACACATAAAACTATTTATTTATTTTTTGTCTGAAATGAGATCTGCAGAGTTTAAGTTTGAAGTCAAAGTTAGTTGAAGATCAAAAGTTGGAGAGAACCAAAGAAATGTTTTTGGTCTGACCGCACCACAGTGACTGGTATAAAAAAAAAATGCACAGTAGGCTTTGGCAAGCTCACATACCGATCTACATGAGCAAAAACTGAACGGTGACAAACTGCACGAAAACAGCAGACTGGAAGGAAGCATAAGAAAACTGTCAGAACAAGGGTATGCAAATGCAGCAAGTGATGCTAAAAACACAGATGTAGCAATTTATTGACTTGCAACCTTACTTCCCTTTCTGCAGAGTCTACAGCATGATTCACTTTGCCCAAAATACTGACAAGAAAACATTTGTCTGTAGTTTATGCTAACAGAATGCAAATAAATCTCCAGAGATTAAAGCTTGTCACATCTGTGACACTGATAATGAAACAGGGAAGCACATCACCTTGCCTTGTGCGTACGAATCACATTTGAAACCAAGACCCTCAGCTCACCACACTGCTACACCACGGGGAGTGAGGTGCAATACTCAGACTCCCATGCATGGATCTAGAGTGAAATCCACCCGCAGGTGGAGACCTGAGTCTGAGGTGGGTGCAACTCCGACAGCAGGTGAGGGGCAGCGCGGACGGGTGCTCAGGGCCTGCTGAAGGAAGGACTCGCTCGCCTTGGCAGGCTTGGAAGGCAGACGAGGGAGGGGCTCAGCAGCAGCTGAGAGAAGTGGACCACAGGGTTAAACTGAACGCTGCCCAAGTTCTGCTCTGGGTATTGCAGTCCTTCGCTTTGATCCATTCTCCAGATCCTGGAGATAACTCGTGTCTGATGGTGCAGTTCCAAGTCAACATTAACGTGACTTGTGTGAAGTCCAGAGTTGCTTTGAAATGAGCACCTAGCTAAAATTAAACCCCGATATTGAGCAAAATGGAAGTGATTCCGAATCCATGCTTTCCTTTGACTGACAAAACCAAGTGGTAAAGTAGCCCTGATGGTCTGAAGCACTTCCCTGTACCTCTGATTTTACCCCACCTCTTGCCTTCTCTGTCAACATCTTCATGTTACATACTTTTGCTTAGCCCTGAAGAGGTCAGGCAGTTGACTTATCTCTGTAGGTCCCTTCCACCTGAACTATTCCAAACTCATTACAAGGAGATACTGCTGACTTTAAAGATTCCAAAGAAGCATGTTTACTGCTAACCAGAGAGTTAGAAAGACTAGAAAATAAAATCATCCGTTATCAGTAAGGAAATTATGCAAAGAACTTTTGCTCCCACTTCCCTAGCGCTGCACTGTCAGAGTTCCTGGCTGAGCCCTTCAGCCCCTGTTTCTCTCCTCTGATGCTTCCAAGCACAAGGCTGTCACCAACCCCTCCCCATTCCAGCTGCTTCCCGATGTATCGTGTTGGGTCACATCAGCCTCTGCCTTGTCTTCTGAGAACCAGTTACAAGGCCCCGATGGCTCCTGCCACAGGCAGCCTGCTCCACTCTGCAGTGCTTCCAGCACCAACCTGGGTGGCAACAGCTAGCAAATTACTAGGGTAGCACTTAATGTAAACAGCAAATGAGGCACAGTAACAGCACCACAGCAGCCAAAAGGACCACAAAGACCCCAAAGCTGCTGTCTGGAAGCGTCGCTGCAGCCATCGTCAGAGAACCACAGCTGGTCACACAGCACGCCCTGCAAGCAGTCCTCAGGAGCAAAGCTGCAGCGGAGGCTGTCCTCACTCCTCTCCTCACCATTTGTGACCATCCCCAGCCGGCTGACCACGTTTCACCTGGCAACCCCCTGAGCAGTTTGTCAGGGAAAATACCAGCTGCCAAGCTGGCTGCAACAGGAGGAGCAAGGCTGGAGGTTTTGTTTCTAACGCATGCTTCAACTTCCAGCTCCCGTCCCAGCCCTTTACATTGCGGTGAAGTTCAGAAGAGGATGAAGCAGCATGGAGAGCTGGAGCTCAGACTGCTGCACCGCCGCTCCCAGCCCTGCCCTGCTGCCGTCTGCCCACCAGCTTCTCACTGGTACCCCCGTGTGGCATCTGAGATTTCTCAGGACAAAAGCACCAATGACGACTTATCAGTGGGGAGGCACGGTTAGATGAACAGTACTAACGAAGGGGCTGGGGGTGGAGGACACGACCAGCAATACTACAGGGACAAGCAACATCTAACACCAAATGAAGGTCTGCAGAAGATCTGGAGGGTGGGAGCTATTGAGCCTAGGATTTTGAGGGGAAGACTTCAAGAGGCAGAAGACAGGCTTTGTTCTGGCAGTCTGTGTTGGACAGACTATGAAGGATCTCAACAGCCATCCAACTTAAAGTGATGAAAGGCAACCTTTAAACAGAGGCAGGAAAAAAATCTTGCTTCAAGTCAAGAAGTCCTGCACAGATGTGTTCAATAAGGGAAAGAATCACGGCTATAGCACAGCATACTACAATTGACTTCTCTGGCCAGTTACTAATTTTCACACAAAACAGGCAGGCAGGCAACAAGGTTACGATACAGATCAGGTCTAATCTCAATTCTCAGATGCAATTCCCCTAAAATCAAAAACGTTACTGGTAAGATTTCCCTGTACGCTCATGGACCATACCCACGGAATATTTGCTCCTGCAGAACAGCAGCTAGCAAGACTTTGCTAAGAACCATTATGCCAAGAAACCTGGTAATAGTCTAGTTCATCAGCTTCTTTAAAATAAATATCTGTTATATCTCGGTATATAAAATATATTATCTACGGTGTGGCAAGCAGTTTTGCAGAGTACATAACAAGCATTTTTGGACCTAGGAGAGCACTGAAGTCTGGGTTATTAATTCTTTCCCCCTCCTCTTCTGTATGCAAACCCTCCCATTCCCCCTAGAACCACCATGCATACAAGATGCTTACGGGAAGAGGTAAGGTTTATTTCATCCATCTGGCATAAGAGAATGCAGAAGGTGAATAATATCAAGTCTACTGACTGGCCTAAACAAATGGCATCATTAAAGCAGCGCGGACTTACACAGACGAAGAGAACTTTGTGTTCATAGCAGAATGTCATTGTGAGTAGCGCTGATAATTAGCTACTGCTGTTCCCTTCTATGTCGCATGAAAAAGCAACTGCATTGACTAAAACCCAAGTTCAGTCTGTAATGCATCTCTATGACATGACTTAGAGAAATAGCTGATGAAATCTTCCCCACTTGTGTCCCAAACACAATTTTGTTCAGGTTTTCACCATCACTGAAATGTTTTTTTCAACTCAGTTGTGTTGCAGGATAGAATAAATGCACTTATGCTAGAGGTGACAGCAGGTCCGTTTAAAGAAGAGTATGACTGGACATTTTTTTTTTTTTTTTTGCAATCAGGAGATAAATCTGAGAAGACATCTCTCCCAGCTCGTCCCAACACTGTTAAAAAGTTCAAATGCACAAAATATAATGTTTGGAAAGTTTATATTCTCTCTGAATTCACCTATGATGCTGAGAAAATAAATCAAGTCATATTGCTATGAAATTGTATTTTTGCAACTGGTGACGTCCCAAGCCTTATCAATTATGAAGACTATAAAATCCTCACCCTAGTCCACAGTCCCAGCGTAGAGGCTAGCAGCCCAGTCAAGTAACACAGCAATAATCTCTCTTCCACTGAGAATAACTTTTATTCACAAGGCAAAAATTGGAGTTAGACTTTTAGGTTGTGGGCAAGGCACTCGCAAAGTGAGCAAATCTATTTTTGCTCACAGAACTAATTTAATGTTTTAAGTGCAACAAAAACACTAAATTAGCCATGAAGATCATGCACATCCAGCAGCTTTCACCAGACATGATTGTGACCCAGGCCTCTAAATACAGAAATATTTAAGTCCTAAGGAACCAGCTCTTTTATCTTCTGCTTCATCAGACGATGTTTCCTTTTGACCAGTCATAGAAATATAATTTGCCATTATAATAATCAAACATTTATTAAAATACTATATATATAAGATTTAATATATGGTTTCTTTCAGTAATAAAATATGGAATACTCTTTTTTCAATTATATTCAGACCCCAAAACTTAAAGGAGAAGCATTCATGCTCAAAATAGATCAATGTACAGCACTAGGTCAGAAATAACATCTCTTGATTAAAAAGCCAGGATCTTACCATGAAACTGTACATTGACTAACAACTCCCTTTTTCCTTTCATCCATATATTTCATTTTCAACATCTGGCAGTGAGTGAAATACAAACCTGGATTACTGAAGTAAATCTAATGGCCTCAGCATACTTGTTACAGCCTATCCTTCTGACAGACTCTAGACACGTGTCTTCAGAGACAGGCTGCTCTGTGTCTCGGATCAGCACCATTTCTTACGCATGCAGGGCACAGTAGAATATCACATTGCAATCCCGGGTATTTCATGCCTGGTACTTCATGCAGCGTCCTCTTTGCAGGTGTCCATGTCTCCCTCAATGAGGCATATGCACACACTTCCAAACAAATAAGCTGCGTTTTCAAAGAGATATTAAACACGAGATATAAGCCTACAATATGGTTAAAACAAAGGGCTAACACAGCCAAAAGGAAAAACACAGTTGTATGTATGATACTCTGAATACAGAAGAAAAACTTCTTTAATTTAGTAAGTCCTAACTGTTCATATCAACACCTGGACTATTTATTTTGTTGCAAGTATCCACTTCTTTATATCTGAACAGAAAAACGAGATGAAATGATTCAAATTCTGAACCTGAGCTTTATACTGTCACGGATTGTCTCTGCTCATCCCTGCATGCTTGCTGGAATAACAGAAAGGTACGTACCTGCAGTCATCCCCTCCAGCGCTAACCACATATCTATCTCCACTCGTAAATCGAATATTTGTCAAGTGTGCAGAGTGACCTAAAAATCGTTTGTGTTTTGCCTGAAAAAACAATCAAATGAAAGAGTCTAAATGCTCTGTGTCCTTGTAAATCAAACAAAGTGTGAATGCTTCTATCTGCCTTTCTGCATCACACATTTATATCATTCAGAATGTTATACAGGTTTTCAGTGAAAGATCTCCTGAAGGAGAACCACCCTTGAGCTGCAATGCAGATTACGTTATCTCCAAGTGAGACAGCACCTACCTGCAAATTGGGAACAATGCTCAAGCTGACACAAAAATACAAAATATATTTTGTTGCCTGATTAACATCCAGAAGTTTTGTAAAAATCCCTAACATTGAAAGAATGGTTTTCATTAAAAGTATACAAGCTATTAACACAATGCAGTCCCAAATCCTGAAAATTAACCAGGCTAGTATCAGTGAAAAATCTCTGAACTCTTCAGCCATGGAAACACACTGATGGAACTAAATTACCCGCTGTCTTCCTCATCTGTCAAATGGAGATTGGAGATGTGGATACACAAAATTCAGGCCTTTGAGATTTTCCATATGAAGGCACTATGTCAATGCAGCCTGGCAGACAGTGTTAACACCTGTCAGAACTTACAGCAAGAGCTGTTGTAAAATATGTTAGGAAAGAATTGAGATGAAGCATGCTTATGGGACTACAGAACTAAAGTGACACAGATGCATTAAAAAGTTACACATTTAGAGAATATTTCTCTGATACAGAAATTGGCCTTCCAGTACCTGAAGAGGGCCTATAGGAGAGATGGGGAGGGAATCTTTAGAAGGGCATGTAGTGACTGGACAAGGGGTAGTGGCCACAAACTGGGAGAGGGGAGATTTAGGCTAGATCTTAGGAAGAAATTCTTTCCTGTGAGGGTGGTGAGACACTGGAACAGGTTGCCCAGAGAGGCTGTGGATGCCCCCTCCTGAGAAGTGTTCAAGGCGAGACTGGATGGGGCTCTGAGCAACCTGGTCTGGTGGGAGGTGTCCCTGCCCATGGCAGGGAGGGGGTTGGAACTAGACGAGCTTTAAGGTCCCTTCCAATCCAAACCATTCTATGATTCTATGATATTAACAGTACATATTTTTTTTTTTTCCCCTCTCTAATAACCATGCGAAAAACAAGTTCTTACAAATTTTTCAGGACAGGGAAAGTCAAACAGTTTGACCATGCCAAAATCATCGCCTGTTACAAGGTTGATTCCCGAGTGAGAGACACAGGCACAGTTTACATCAGCTTTTTCAGCATGCCTGGACCAGATTCCAATTACTTCATCACCTAGAACACTGAAACAGAAGAACAAGAGACTCTTTTGAAAACTGCAGGAAAAGCAATAGAGTAAGGCAATATTAATCAGCTCTTATTAATGTAACAGGTTTTAGAAAATGTCCTTTCTACCTTTTGTCCTTATACATACACATCTGGTATAAATTTTATTCTGTAATTAACGTTTATGTCATTCTATAATTGCTTTTGAAATTTATTTGTTATAATTCCCCATACATTGTCTCCCATTATAACACCAAAAAACAGAAGGTGAAATTAACAGTGCTAATACAGTGCAGTAAGGCATTTGCAAAAAAAAAAAAAGGACAATTAAAACAAGAATGCTATAGCACAAGAATTGGCTACCAGAAATTTTTTTTTTTTTAAATTGTCATTATGTTTTTGTTAATTCTGTAACATTTTCATATCATATCATTAGATGAGAAGGTTCCTTGAGTCCAGTGAAGGTTATTCACTTATATTAGGTGGGCAGGGCAAGAATCAAGAGAGAGAGTTGTTCTAAATAGGCATAATTATCTCATAATTCCAAAGCAGACATTTATAGAAAACTTCATCTGCAAAACCTTTTCAAAAGTTGCTTTTTATTCAGCTGTGCTTAAAACATATGTGCAAGCTTCCAAGAATGCAAAGAAATGAGCACTTTACCACTTGTTAACAAGTACATGATTTGGGATTATTTCTGTGATATTTGTTCTACTTCATATCTGCTGAGTTGCGTCAAAATGCAAATGTTTGTTGTTTTCAAAGAAGTGACAAAAATGGCTTACACACAAGGAAAATAAAAATATGCAAAATGGTTCAGGGCCTTCTGAAAAACTCATAGTTTTAGTCTGGTCTTGTAACAAAATTTTCAGAATTGCTACTGATGAAAGTGATCCATATGTGTATTTATTCTCAGCTTTTGTCTGGGAGGGTTAAACAATAATCGAAGGCAGACAAGGAGCTCAAAATAACGGAAAGGAAATCAGATTTGCACAAAACAAATAATTATTTAAATTTGTAATAATCGTGTACTGTGATATTCTTCATGCAATTTCTGAATTCATTTTCAATTAAATGTAGTAACTTTAAAGTGTTTTAAAGTACTTTTGCACAACTTTCAATATGCGAGTGTTAATAGTAATTTCAGTACACAGCTACTACTACTGTAATGCCGTGAGTAAAACTCAAGTTAGCACACTCTCAAACTGCCTTTTCTTGTTTTGACAAGTTTTAATTTTTCCTCTATGCTTATCCCCAAAATCTTTATAATGAAAAAAAATGCAGTTGTCCAGGTACCTTGCACAGCAGAATGACAAACTAGTGAGGCTGCTATAGATATGATCAAAGGCACACTTTGGAGAGATCGGCTTTGATCTGATGCCTTGACTGGTCAAGCAGCTTGTGTTCTACCGACAGGATGTGCTGTGCGCTTTGTTTTGCTGTACGGTACTTACCTGGTATTGTTGCCAGAGCATATAGGTGCATTAAAGGAAAGTATCTGAATGAAGAGATGAAGCATACTTGCAAACAGTAGGGGTTTCTCCTACAAGTGCAACTCTGTGAGTCATTTACCTTGTCCAAGTAGCCCATGTTATTCTGTCAATCACAGCCTGGTCCACAAGCTGTTTTCCTGAAGGCACTTCATAGACTTGCCTTTTGTAAGAACCAGTAGAGACCTTGACACGAGCACAGAGAATTTAAAATATATCAACTTGTTTGAAATGATGAAGATATAACTTTAGAGGGTTTTGAAAAGCATTTTTCCTGATAGTATCTCTAAAAGTAACTTATCTATTAATAAAACATCTTGCCCATTGAGTTGAAAATCCTCAAAAATTTATGCAAGTAGAAAGTAACAGTGACAAAGTATAAAAAAAATCTTCTATTTTAAAATGTCTAACCAATAAAACACAGTGGAAACACACTGCATTTTGCACACAATATTCATTCTCTCCCTACATTGTATATGCTGTTATGTACGTGTGCATATAAATGAATAAGGCAAAATTAATTTTGGTCTGTAAAACCAATATGCAGTTATTCCATTCAGCCAGGCTCACGCTTTTCTTCCTCTCACATGTGAACCACACACAGAAAACAAAGCATGCCTAATTTATTTTGATTTTAAGAAATGTTTTTAGCCCTGTGGCAAGGGGTTGTTCCACCATGGTTTTGCCGCTGCTCTGAGAAGGCTAGGACTGACAAGAAGTGTAGCGCTAGCATTCTGGTCAGGCATGTGAAGTATTCACAGCTGCCTGAGGCTTACTGAATGATCAACTGCACTCCTACCCCATTTCAGATAGCCCCTCTGCATCAAGGAGATAAAACAGCAGGGAAACACTTCACAGTGATTTTGAAACCTGTTTTTCCTTTCTATGCTTATTTCCCACATTAATATCCAGGATAACTAGTACTGTCATCCACTCTCCACTGCAATAAAGTAACAGTCTAGTGGCAGCAACCTGCTACTTCACCACTTCATTATAAGAGTTAGTAGTTGCCAAAGCAGAACACTCGTACAGTATCTGTCATAAGTATATTTGCATTTCAGAATCTTGAACAATTAATGATTGATACCTGGAGGTAAGAGCTATCCGCAGAGAAGTCCATCTGGATCACAAAACTTGGGATATCTTTGCAATAGCTGACTCGATTTAGCGTGGGACCCAACGTCAGATCATAAAAATCCACTGCGTTCTCACTGGAACCGACTGCTAAGTAACGAGAATCTGGGCTAAACCTGAGGAAGAGTTTATGAATATGTAAACTTCCAATAGGCTGTAATATAGGTTTGCACTTACAATAGATTCCAGTACTTGAGAAGCTCAGGTAAAACTGCATTTCATGTATCTGCTACCTAGAACTGAACAGGGAGGTAGAGTATTTTATTCTATTTTTTTTTGCCTGCTAAGCAAAATAACTTTTGAAACAAAATATTGAAGGAATGTATATGCATTAGAAGGTGGCACTAATTTGGTAGAGCTGTCACACATAAGCAAGTGGGAAACATCTTTGGAATAACTCAGTTTTTTGTCTGATCTCATCATCATTTCAATGCACTAGGAACTGTGACATGCCCCTGATGGCTCTGACTCTCTACAGCTATACTTACAAGGATACAAAATAAAAAAGTGAAATGAAAGTTAAATGAAGAAAGGTCAGATCTTCTGGATGAACCTTAGTAACTAAAAAGACCTGAAATGAAATCTTTCATCTGTCCAGTTGCATCTTTGCACAGTGGTGTCTTTCCACCAGTTTTCCTTTTTAGTTTTGAAGCTCAGTAGCTTCCTGGGCTGAACAAATTCCTCACAGCTCCTTCTGTGTTACTAGGGAAGTTTCTTTATTTCTGCCATCTCCAAGTCATAGCCTTGGGACAGCTTCCAGGTTCCAGCAAGTCCTGACTCCTAGCAGGGCTCTCCTGCCTCCTGCAGCAGGGTGCCTGTTGCTCCTATTCTTCCCACTCACCCTACTCTGGACTCCAGAAGTTCCTCTGAGCTGATCATGATTAATTTATCTCACAGAAGGGGAAGTCTTGTACTCCTTTAAGTGGACTTTTACCTGACCCAGGAAACAGGAGCAAAGATTTCCTTCTGCTGAATAAATTCATTTTAACAAAACACAACTAAGAACGAACTGACAGAGAGCTTCTGTAAACATCTTATCTCCTACACATCATCTTACCCCACTCCTTTTTACACCTTCTGATCTGCCCTGTGATGAGGACAGTCTCTTCCTATTTTTCGTTTACTTCCCCTTTCCTCCTTCCTTTTAACTAATCCTCTAATCCTTGGCAGTAACACCTGGCACTCCCCCTGCCCTAGAGGGCCTGGTTTTCGACTGTTTGCTATTTCTTAACTACATGCACCTCCTTCTCTCTTCTTATTCCCAGCATAAGAGTAATCACACAAAGTCCATTATTCACGCTCTGGTTCCAGCTCTCTGAAATGTCATTGCACTACTCCTCAGAAAGTACACAAGGAAATTGTATTTTTAAAAATCACCAGAATACAGATTTCCAGGATACTACAACATTCAAAGCCATTATATTTCCTGACCTGATATCTTGGATAGCTGATCTTCTGTCCCTTTTTTTCCCCCAAATTTTTAGAGAGGTCACAAGCAAGATAATAAATTCTCCATTTTTCATGCCAATAGCTACCATATCGCCTTCTGGGCTGTAACAAACAGTACGAGCTGCGTGCCCTAAGCTGACTTTGTTCAGCATCTTCTGTGAAGAAATAAAAAGCCAGAAAAGTAAATGTTTCTATTTGTTCATATTTCAAAAGTATCTTATGCTTACAATATCAGACAAACTACTCTCAGAATACATTAAAGAGCAAGCTTTGAGTCTGCAACACCACCTCAAGTCTAGGATTTTTTTTTCTTATTCCCATAACAACAACTGTTCTTCCACACCTACCTTTTCAGCAATATCCCAGAGTCTTACTGTGCCATCTTCTGCAGCAGAAAGGAAGAAATCTCTGGAAGGATGTGTTGCTAGGCCCCAGATTGGTCCATCCATATGACCATTAATTAGAATGTTACACGCAGCATTTTTCTCTCCAACTTCAATTATTTCAGCATTTCTTGTGCCAACAAGAATTTTTCCCTTGAACAACAGTAAAAGAATTATCTCTGATATCATACAGTGATTGCTGATGGTTAACAGCAACAAAGATATAAACCAAAGCTACAGTTACGTCAAGAAGATTTGCTCAAACCAAATAATCAAAGCTAATTTACTTTTTAAGCTCATCTGTGATCTATTAAATTATAAAGGAGTATACAAATCATGGCACCAGTTGACTTATTGCTTGCAAGTCATATATTTAAAACATGAAAGAAAAGAAAAGAGAAAAGAGATCCTTAGTCTTTAATCAAAATATACAAAGAATATTAAACTAATTAAGACTAAGATCTCCTAAAGCAGATTTTTTTTTCTGTTGTAAAGTCAGTTGAAGGTTGAGCTGCAAGATGTCTACAATTTCAAATACCAGTTATAAGAGAAAGAGGAAGCAATTTCCCAGTCTTTTAATGCTGTAGATCAGCCCACATAAGCTTCACTTTAAATACATGATGCTTCCTTTACCTTGCCTCTACAAACAGAGCGAACACAGTCAGTCACTTGTCCTGTCTCCAGTCTGAAGGCACGACATCGTTTCAACTCTTGGTCCCAGAGTTTCACTGCTCCTCCTTCTTTTGATCTATTAAGAAAGTGTGAACAACTATAATGGCTGGCACAAAAAAAGACAATTAATGAAGGAAATAAATCTATATAGTTTAATGTAATTTACTGTAATTGATGCATTTAGGTCTGTTTTAAGTCATTAAAGATCCATTAGTTTTTACTGAACAGGTGATGTTCATATACTAGGCCTCCTAGCTAAGCAACAAATACCAATTCAAGGCCTCACTGCACTACTTTACAGAACAAGCTGAAGGATGGTTGCTACCAATCCACTACTACATTAGTAGTTTTTAGGGAATTTGCCTAGTCAAAGGAGCTGTTAAGTAGGTGAACAAAGTGCCATCTTATTACTAGGACAGGCAATGATTATCAAAATATAGTTGAGGGAAACAGGAAATGTGTCTTTTACTACTTTACATTTGCTGTGAAATAAATTGCAAAAGAGATAGAGGAAAAACCAAACAATGTTAATTGCATGCGATATTAAGATCAAGTGTTAATCACTAAAGCACAAAGTATTTCTCCCACTTTTAAGAGAGCTAGTATTACTGAGAAGAAAAAGAAGACAACGGGATCACAACAGTTTTCAAAAAGGAGGGAAAATGAGCACAGGCTGAGAGAGCTGGGGCTGTTCAGTCAGGAGAAGGCTCCAGGGAGACCTGATAGCAGCCTTTCAATATCTAAAGGGGGGCTACAAGAAAGAAGGGGACAGACTCTTGAGCAGGGTCTGTTGTGACACATTAAGGGAAATGGTTTCAAATTGAGAGAGGGGAGATTTAGCCTGGATATAAACAAAAAGTTTTTTATGCTAAGGGTGGTGAAGCACTGGCACAGGTTGCCCAGAGATTTGGTGGATGCCCCGTCCCTGGAGACCTTCAAGGTCAGGCTGGACAGGGCTCTGAGCAACCTGATCCAGCTGTAGGTGTCCCTGTGCACTGCAGGGGAGTTGGACTAGATGGCCTTTGAAGGTCCCTTCCAACTCAAACGAATCTATGATTCCATGATAAATCTGGCATTTCGAGTTGAGCCAGGACATATGTTACTTGTCTTCAATGAGAAAATCACCCTCAACAACAACAACAAAATGTTCCATAATATTGACCTGATTTGATTATGGAAGAAACCTCAAGAAAGAATTCCAGAAACTGTAATTGCAGTTACTGCTTTTGTACTATTATTACTAGGAGAATTGCAACAGTGTATGAATTGCTAGTATGATTGTAGTGCAATATTCTTTGTTTCCTGATATCACTGTTTTGAAAAATGATTAGTTATCATACTCAAAGAGATTTATTAACAGAGGCTGGTACATTGCAATTAAGAATGCTAAAGTGGAACTAAACATGACATTTTCTTAAACGAAGAATTTGTTTTGTACAATGTCACTTCTCCATGTTCCTCCAGGACATGCACTAGTGCTTGTTACTATTATTCATTACTGTTTTGTTCCGGTCAGACACTAATGATCAAGAAGCTTTGAAACTAAATGGTGTAACACAACCCCCATTAAAGCAGTATTGCTTTATAAAGACTCAAGCACATAAAGACTCAAGCACAAAATGTCTCAAGCACAGAAATTAGTAAGTTTTTAATTTTTAAGTCAGTTTGAATTTTTAAGGACTATTGAAGGAGAAGGTAGTAAGCAATCTTTGTCCTGCAAAATGGAGCACTGTCATGTCAGAAGGTGGACCACTATAGATAATTTCTTTCAGCAAGGCATTAAGAACAAATGAAAGTGCTGGAAGAGAGATTTTGCTTACAACCCCTGCTGTACATTCAGATTTAAGAGAAGACAATTTTCCTCTGCTATCATAACTAAACAGATCCTCCCTTTAAAAGGAGCTATGCATTAATGCTGTTATAACATTTACCTTTCATTCATGTAATCACATCGTGCAAATGACGTGGATTAACATCCTACTACTCACTTCAACTTTAGAAAAAGTACTAACCCAACAAGGACTAGGTAACTTTCTTGTGCTTAAATCCCTGTTTCAAAGTAAAAATATTTGCTGTCTCTCAAAAGTAACACTGTTGTGAAAAATACTATTGAACCATTTACTAAAATGATACGGTGATTTCAAGAATGCTTCTGATTATAAGCATTCAGCCTCTTCAGCTTAAGGTAAGAGAAGAGAATAATCTCTTTGAGAATTCTTGGATTTGTACTTGGAGAAACATTACCGGAGCTGATGTGATGCAATGTGATTCATAATGAATCACATAATATATTTTGCACTTACATTTTATTAGGTAAAAACAATAGGCAAAGTCTTCATGAAATGTCTGAAGAAGCTTGCACGTGTGGTTTAGAAAGATGACTATCTAGAAGTCAAAATTACAAAGAACTACTTGTACAGTATCAGGATTTTAATCACCCCCTTTGACTTAAGGTACTTAAGAAATGTCCCCAGGTCAGGATCCCAGCCACTCCAGGTTGTCTCTTTCATTGGGGGAAAAAAAAAAAATCAGTACTAGAAGCTCATGAAGTAGTGGCTTTGAAGGCAGTGGCTACTACTTAGAGATTCTAAGGTGACAACTCGCCCAGCTTTGATGTCTCAACCAACTGCTCAATGTTTGAATGGATGAATCCAAACCTTTTCTGGAGAATACATGTGCATGCAGAGGAAAAAAAAAAAAAAAAAAGGAAAAAAAAAGGAAAATAAAAATGACTCACGGCCTTTCCTTGCCTCCTGTAACAATCAAGCCATCTCTTAATGTGGTATACATTGTGAAAACTGGTCCATTGTGAGCTTTGGCCACAATTCGTATCAACACATGATCTTTCCAAACACAAACATCTCCACTGATAGTACCTGTAAATGTCAAGTTATTCTGAAAAGAGGAAAAAATTACATTTCAACTCATTCTGAGTAACACAGGAAGAAAAAGATTGAGAAATAAATATCACAATCATTTGCTTTTATGCTTGATTGACTTTTTCTTTTTTTTTGTTGAAGCCTGAAATACATGGTTTCTTGTAGCAATTAGACTCTGCGCTGCAGAAAGAAATGCAGTGACTTAAAATTCACTCTCAGCATTATCTATGTTTTCAGCCTATCAAGTTTGCACAGACGTTGTTAAAGAAGCAGAAAACCCAGAACAGTTTCGACATTTCATGCAAATAGGCAACTTGCAGCACCTTGCTATGTGCAGTATGACAAGAGTAAACATCAGTTTTAGCTCTGATATTTAAGACCAATTTATTAGGATAAACATAAAACCAATAGGAACTGGTTATTGAGCAAAATAGTTTAATTAACTTAAGTGAAGAATCCTTACATTCAGTGCCCTGTATAGCATTTTAGTGCTAGTACTTTGTGTAATAGGCATGTATAGATTTGGCAAGAACACTTCCCTTGAATTATGTGGTGTTGACATTCTACATCCTTATTAAAAGGGTCAGGGCAGTTGCTTCTAACAGATGAGTAAATAAAAGAGGACGGTAAGGAACTTGGGAGCAGATTCTTTGATCATCCTCATGGCATAACTGTTGGGATATTTTTGACCCATGTTTTGGGGCACCTGAACCAGCTCCTTTTACAGTTTCAGAAGTCTAAATCAATAGTACAAATTCTGTTTGGACCCAACAGGCAGACACATGCAATAAAAGAGAAGCACCACTTCTAAAGAAAGCTACAGCTATCTGCTCAGTTGAAAATCCAAATGCTGCTCGTACAAAGCAATCCTGAAATTGCAAGGATGTAGAAATGAGCAACAAGGCCTACAGCTGTAAAAACAAATCAACAAACACACAGACAAAACAAAGCAAAGCAAAACCCTACTGAAGTCATTTAACAGGTCCTAACAATGTCCCAGGACAATTCTGCTTTCATATCACCCATGAGTAGTAATGCATACAGATTATAACATAATCACTCCCAGGTGAGCCCAAAATTAGCCTCAGTTCTGCTGTTTGGTTCTCATAGTCTACAGTCAGCTCTGTTATAATAAATACCAACCATAATAAAAGCACCTATGCTTGTTTCTTCTGAAATCATAAAAATGCTAAATCTTTTTTCTTTGCATTAGTCAGTATTAGTTCTAAATAAAAAATTAGGAATGCTAAACTCAGTTTAATAAAACAACTGATATACTTATTAGGAGATTAGAACAGTCTCGTTTGAACTGAATAAAGGCAGAAAAGAGTCAAGAATTCTTGCATGCATACGTTTTAAAATAGTTTATAAGATACATACAGCTCCAAAAGCTACAGATAGCATTGTCTGCATTCGGGCATCTTCTATGGAACTCAGCAGCCCTTTTTTACTGAGAAGAGCTCTTCCAGCCAATGTCCAGAACCTCACGTGTTTTACCCCCACAGAAACAAACTGGGTATCTGAGTCTGGTCTGAATTCTGCTACAAATATACGCTGGTTATGACCAGCTCGGCTGGCAATTTTGGCACCTGGAAGAAAGAAAATGAACTTCTTAAATTCATTGAGAAGAATATACATTTACGGCAATATTTATTTATTTATCCATTCTGGAGAATGATAATTTATCCAAGACCATGCAGGTCATGAGGAAAAACAAAATCTGCTCCTAAATTAAAATTAAGATGCAAATGAAAAAAATAATTTAATAAGACTCAGTATAAAGGTGTAGCCCCTAATGAAGGTGCTGTCTACTTATAATTTTCAATTTCCTCAATAATGTAGGAGATAGGAGCTCAGATCTGAGGAAGAATCCATCTCCTCTTAAATTCCTAGGAATTCTCTAAAAATCACAAACTCTTGACAAATTAATAGAGCCTAATGAGTGACTTCTCTGGAAGTTTTGTCTAATGATGTATTATGTCTTTCTGCAGAAGACACAGAAACTGACTTCATTACACATGGTCGTAAGGTAATGCTCTTCCATTCTTTTCAGAGTTATTAAAATCAAACATTTTGACCTATGCATATGAAGATTCCTCAATAATTCTGTTACCTGAAAAAGACATTACGTTACCTAGTCTTCTGTGGTATTCAGCACTTTGCAGGGCGCATACTTCTTAGATGCCTTGTTGAAGCTCTATCAGCTCTTAAAGTTGAGCACAGATATATTCTGACTGAAAGGGCAGTGATTTACTGCACAGGCTTTCACTACACATCTTTCATACCACCTAAGATTGTATACATAAACACTTGACACTGCATCCACCTCAACAACCTGTGGAGGATCATTTGCATTGATTTGGTAGCTGATCTATAAACTTCCGAGAGATCCTAGCTGATCGACAAAAATCTCCAAGGAGAGAGAAAATAAATCACCAAGACTAGAGAATCAATTTTAAAATTTGGGCACGGCTTTGCCAGACAGGATGGAGATGACTAAATTGCTTTATTCTAAATCTTGAACTCAGATAAAGCCAATTTGAAAAACTGTAGTATAACTTAATACACAAATAATACAGTGGCACAGATGAACTATACTGCTGTCACATTTCTGTAATTTGCAACTTTTAGGGGATTATTACAGGAGTAAAACAAGTAATAAGAATTTAGAGAACAATAAGAACAGAGAAGAAAACAGAATTCCACCTGGGAGTAATACAGATATTTGTAAATGGTTTTTACCAAGCAGCAAAGAAACGACTGAATTTTCTTTATTAAACAAGACGAATATGATCTTCTTTCATTATTCTAATTGTAAATCAGTGAACAGTTTTGATCTTCACATAACGATCCCAAAGAATGTATATTTGGCAGTTATTAAAACACGTAAGTACACTTAGCTTACCTCTTCTTGTACAGAGCATAGTGCATAGCATTTATCATAATTATTTCCTACCTGCTGATATTTTTATGTTACAGCTGTCTTTGTCTCAACCCAATACGTTTGTAACAACATAAACACATTCTACAGAAGCGATCACTTTCCTACCTTCCTGCCACTTCCAAATGGTAATGGTATGTTCGGGATCCAGCCCTACAGAGAGCAGCAGTTTGCCAGTGGCACTGAAACTGACTGAGCAAACGCCCTTTGAATGGTAGCACCGCAGTACCGATAATGTCTGTTTGTTCATTGCATCCCACACATGAATAGAAGGAGCTGTAGCTACATAAACATAAAAAAAAGTTAATTAGCATATGTTTTGAAAGTGTCTAATGATTTGCTTACTGAAGTAATTATTTCTTTTTTTTTAATAAGACAAATGAAGTTATTCTGTCAGACAAAAAGAAAGAAAGAAAGGAGATTTTGGGCTCCCTTTGGAAACC